>OY757187.1:55328772-55336272 GCA_963583895.1 Melanophora roralis | reverse complement strand
TTTAATTTAATTTAATTTTGTTGGGAAAATAAAGAAACAGCTTGGCCACAACTAGTGTTCAAAAGAAAACTTTATTCAATGACGGTTGTAATACAATTATATTAAAGTTCAAATAATTTACAAAGAGAAAAAATATGACAGGAAAAACTAAACAACTTATATCGAATAAATTAAAGTTATCAAAAAGCTTACAAGTATCTTAATGTAATGTGTTGCCATTCAACACTCCCTCTCAACACAGTACTACTCGTATATTAGAGATAACATTATCATTAATAATTTCAATATAAGCCCATATCTTTACAAAACTTAAGGTGTTTAATTTTACAAAGATTTTTGGTAAAAATATCTGATAACATTTTCTCAGTAGGAATATATTTGGGGATAATAACACCCTTTGAGTAAACATCTCGAACATGATGATATTTCAGATCGATGTGCTTGCTCCTGGCGTGATACGTTGCATTCTTTACTAAACATTGGGCACTTAGGTTGTCGCTATACAATAACAATGGCCCTTCTTCCTTGAATCCCAATTCACTGAGCAAATTCTTGATATAGACAGTTTCTTTTGATGCAGTAGATAAAGCAATATACTCTGCTTCAGTGCTGCTGAGGGCAACGACATTTTGTTTTTTAGCCTCCCAGGCAAAAACACAGTTTGCTTTGACAAATGCGAATCCAGAATACGATTTTCTGTTTGTTGCATCGCTTCCCCAATCCGCGTCTGCATAGCCTATGGTTGGTTTGCCTGTTTTTTCAAAATGAAGTTTGATATCCATCGTCTTCTTTAAATATCGCAACAAATGCTTAACTGCTGATAAATGTTCTGTATGTGGATCAGTATTACATTGTGCAAGTTTACACACTGAGTGCAAGATGTCCGGGCGCGTTGAAATTGCGAGATACATTAACGCACCTATAATGGACTGATACTCAGTAGGATCAACCTTTCTACAGTCATCTGATTTACATGACACCTGAAAACCTGCCTCTAGTGGAGTTGCAACTTCTTTGCAATCGCTCATTCCGCAGTCATCCAACAGCTTTTTAATATACTGTTTTTGACATACCTCGACCGCTCCAGTTTCACCCTGACGATTATATTCAATCCCTAAAAAATGATTTAGTTGGCCACCATCTACTACTGCGAACTCGTTTGCTATAGCTTTCTTAATAATACTGAGATATTCCTTTGACGAACTAGCAATTATGAGGTCATCTACATAGACAGCAATAATGTTGATCATACCATTAACATTTTTAGTGTACATACACTGTTCACTGATACATTGTGTAAAGCCCATATTCTTTAAAACGTTATTTAGTTTTTCGTTCCAGGCACGCCCACTTTGCTTAAGACCGTAAAGTGACTTTCTTAATTTGAGAACACGTTTTGGGTACTGTTCGTCTATAAAACTTTCGGGCTGTACCATGTACACTTCATCATCGAGGTCTCCATTTAAGTACGCGGATGAGACATCCATCTGATGCATATAGAGTTCGTGTTCGACTGCTAATGCCACTAATAAACGAATGTTGGCATACCTTATCACCGGTGAAAATGTTTCTTTGTAATTAACGCCATATTTTTGGCTGCACCCTTTTGCGACCAATCTGGCTTTAAAACCCTTTATGTTGCCTTCTTTGTCCTCTTTTACAGTGAAAACCCATTTACACCCCACGGGTTTCTGGCCTTTTGGCAGTTCAACCAATTCCCAAGTATTATTTTTGATTAAAGAGGCATACTCACTTTTCATTGCCTTATCCCACTGCTTACAATTAGGACTATTCAAAGCATCACGAATACTTCCAGGCACAACAATGGAGTTTATGGTATTGAATACCTTTCTTGGGCGACCTACAGATCCAGTTTTAATTAATTTGGGACGTCCCGGACCAATTTTTGAATGCTGGCTTGAGCAACTTGGACCATTAACTTCCGGGGTACTGGTTTCAAGTAGGTTAGCTCCATTATCTGTTGGTGGACTTACAACAACATCAGCGACTTGATCATCTGGTTGTTCATCACTCTCACAAAGTGAATTATTGTTTAAATTCAAAAAATCACCAAAATTCATACTATTCGACACATCTGCTGTATCTTCCTTCTTAAAATATTTACCTTCTAAAAAGATTACATCACGACTTACGTGAACCCTTTTTGAAATTGGATCGTAAAGCCTATATGCTTTCGACTGTTCGCTATAACCAATCATCAACATCTCAGTTCCTTTGGGCAAAAACTTTTTATGGTGAGTTTTGTCCAGAGCTATAACTTTTGTACCAAATACTTTTAAATGCTTGACTGATGGCTTATAGCCATGCCAAATTTCGAACGGCGTTTTATTAACCAATATTTTTGTTACAGTTCTGTTACGTAAGTATACAGCAGTCAATACAGCTTCAGCCCAAAATTTCTCTTCAAGACCCGACTCTAATAGCATACTGCGTGACATCTCCACTAACGTTCGGTTAGCCCTCTCAGCTACCCCATTTTGCTGGGGAGTATAAGGAACAGTTAGCTGTCTTTTAATACCGTTGTCTTGTAAAAACTTGCTGAAGTCATTGTTGACATATTCCCTGCCGTTATCAGTTCTTAAACATTTTATTTGGCTACCTGTTTGTTTTTCAACAAGTGACTTATAATCTTTGAAAGCATCTAATACCAAATCCTTTGTTTTTAGGAAATAAACTACAATAAAACGAGAGTAATCATCGATAAATGTAGCAAAATATCTAGATCCAGCAATTGATGGTACATTGACTGGCCCACAAATATCGCTATGAACGATTTCTAGCATAGATTTTGTCCTAAACTGAGAATTTTCAAAAGGTTTTACCGTAATTTTAGATTTACTGCATACTTCACACACAGGCTCGCTGCAAACCTCTTTTAGTTTAAAACCTTTAACGATATTCTTCATTGCCATTTCTTTTAAACATTGGAAATTAACATGCCCATATTTTAGATGCCAATTCATTAAACTATTTCTTGTTTCTAGGCTCATAAACTCATTTCGCAAATGTTCATACAAAAATATACCATTATTATTATAGGCTTTTAAGATTGAATTATGTGAAAGATCCTTTACATGAACATAATTATCTTTAAACAACACAGTTTTTCCGCTCTCTATAAGTTTGTTTATCGAAATGAAATTTCCCTTAAGACCTGGCACATGCAAAACATTATTTAGTGTGATCTTGTTTTTATTATCGTGTATTACGACAGAACCGCGACCAATCACTTTCAACTTGTTGTTGTTTGGCAAATAAACAGTTTCGTCGTATTTTTCATATTTATCAAAATACTGACTATCATTACAAAAATGTGACGATGCGCCACTGTCCACACACCACTGTATATTGTTGTTGTTGCTTACCGTTTTTAATGCTGCTAATGATACAAAACAATTAAATTCTCCCTTGCTTTCATGGCTTTCTCTCTTCCCTTTTTGCCTACAATCCGCGGCAAAATGCCCTCGCTTCCCGCAGTTGTAACATTTTTTATCTTGGAGACGACTTCTATTGGACTTGTTGTGATCAAACTGTTGCCTCTTTTCATTCTTACCTCTTTTATTATTAAAACTTCCACTAGCTTCATTTAACACCTCTGCACCATTTAACACCTCTGCACCATTGCTATTGTTTGTGCCATTTTCCTGTTGCCGTGCACCTTCTTCCAAAAGCTTTACTTTTAAAGATGACAGGCTAGGTAACGAATCCCTAGATTCCATCGCAATTACAAACCCTTCGTATGTTTTTGGCAGACTCGATAACAGCAATATGACGAGCATTTCCTCTGGCACTATAACATCTATTTCAGATAGCTGATCAACCAAACCGGAAAATTCGGTAATATGACTGCTCATTGTACTACCATTCTGCATTTGCATGTATAGCAACCTTTTAAATAACATGATTTTTCTCGCAGGCCCCTTCGGCTGATGAACTTCATGCAACTTTTGCCATGCTTCAAATGCTGACACACAGCTTTTAATCTGACCAATTTGGCTGGGTTTTACCGACAATAGTATTGAAGCTAACGCCTTTTCGTCCTTCGAATCGAATACATCTGACGCAGGTGAATTTTTACCTTCAGGCTTCTTTTCTTTGCCACAAACCACGCTCCACATATCACTGTGGACCAGAATGCTTTTCATCTGGATGCTCCAGGTAGAATAATTAGACTCATCGAGTTTGTCAATTTGAAACAATGACGACATGACGAAACTCCCTCTTAAATTGTACACCAAAATGCGACAAATACTTTCTTATATTTTACGCGACAAACGCTCTTAGTTTTATTATTCTTTTTCTCTAATTTCTCGAGTCTGGGCCCATAACCTGTTGGGAAAATAAAGAAACAGCTTGGCCACAACTAGTGTTCAAAAGAAAACTTTATTCAATGACGGTTGTAATACAATTATATTAAAGTTCAAATAATTTACAAAGAGAAAAAATATGACAGGAAAAAACTAAACAACTTATATCGAATAAATTAAAGTTATCAAAAAGCTTACAAGTATCTTAATGTAATGTGTTGCCATTCAACAAATTTAATTTAATTTAATTTAATTTAATTTAATTTAATTTAATTTAATTTAATTTAATTTATTTAATTTAATTTAATTTAATTTAATTTAATTTAATTTAATTTAATTTAATTTAATTAATTTAATTTAATTTAATTTAATTTAATTTAATTTAATTTAATTTAATTTAATTTAATTTAATTTAATTTAATTTAATTTAATTTAATTTAATTTAATTTAATTTAATTTAATTTAATTTAATTTAATTTAATTTAATTTAATTTAATTTAATTTAATTTAATTTAATTTAATTTAATTTAATTTAATTTAATTTAATTTAATTTAATTTAATTAATTTAATTTAATTTAATTTAATTTAATTTAATTTAATTTAATTTAATTTAATTTAATTTAATTTAATTTAATTTAATTTAATTTAATTTAATTTAATTTAATTTAATTTAATTTAATTTAATTTAATTTAATTTAATTTAATTTAATTTAATTAATTTAATTTAATTTAATTTAATTTAATTTAATTTAATTTAATTTAATTTAATTTAATTTAATTTAATTTAATTTAATTTAATTTAATTTAATTTAATTAATTTAATTTAATTTAATTTAATTTAATTTAATTTAATTTAATTTAATTTAATTTAATTTAATTTAATTTAATTTAATTTAATTTAATTTAATTTAATTTAATTTAATTTAATTTAATTTAATTTAATTTAATTTAATTTAATTTAATTTAATTTAATTTAATTTAATTTAATTTAATTTAATTTAATTTAATTTAATTTAATTTAATTTAATTTAATTAATTTAATTTAATTTAATTTAATTTAATTTAATTAATTTAATTTAATTTAATTTAATTTAATTTAATTTAATTTAATTTAATTTAATTTAATTTAATTTAATTTAATTTAATTTAATTTAATTTAATTTAATTTAATTTAATTTAATTTAATTTAATTTAATTTTAATTTAATTTAATTTAATTTAATTTAATTTAATTTAATTTAATTTAATTTAATTTAATTTAATTTAATTTAATTTAATTTAATTAATTTAATTTAATTTAATTTAATTTAATTTAATTTAATTTAATTTAATTTAATTTAATTTAATTTAATTTAATTTAATTTAATTTAATTTAATTTAATTTAATTTAATTTAATTTAATTTAATTTAATTTAATTTAATTAATTTAATTTAATTTAATTTAATTTAATTTAATTTAATTTAATTAATTTAATTTAATTTAATTTTAATTTAATTTAATTTAATTTAATTTAATTTAATTTAATTTAATTTAATTTAATTTAATTTAATTTAATTTAATTAATTTAATTTAATTTAATTTAATTTAATTAATTTAATTTAATTTAATTTAATTTAATTTAATTTAATTTTAATTTAATTTAATTTAATTTATTTAATTTAATTTAATTTAATTTAATTTAATTTAATTTAATTTAATTTAATTTAATTTAATTTAATTTAATTTAATTAATTTAATTTAATTTAATTTAATTTAATTTAATTTAATTAATTTAATTAATTAATTTAATTTAATTTAATTTAATTTAATTTAATTTAATTTAATTTATTTAATTTAATTTAATTTAATTTAAATTAATTTAATTTAATTTAATTTTATAATTTAATTTAATTTAATTTAATTTAATTTAATTTAATTTAATTTAATTTAATTTAATTTAATTTAATTTAATTTAATTTAATTTAATTTAATTTAATTTAATTTAATTTAATTTAATTTAATTTAATTTAATTTAATTTAATTTAATTTAATTTAATTTAATTTAATTTAATTTAATTTAATTTAATTTAATTTAATTTAATTTAATTTAATTTAATTTAATTTAATTAATTTAATTTAAATTAATTTAATTTAATTTAATTTAATTTAATTTAATTTAATTTAATTTAATTTAATTAATTTAATTTAATTTAATTTAATTTAATTTAATTTAATTTAATTTAATTTAATTTAATTAATTTAATTTAAATTAATTTAATTTAATTTAATTTAATTATTTAATTTAATTTAATTTAATTAATTTAATTTAATTTAATTAATTTAATTTAATTTAATTTAATTTAATTTAATTTAATTTAATTTAATTTAATTTAATTTAATTTAATTTAATTTAATTTAATTTAATTTAATTTAATTTAATTTAATTTAATTTAATTTAATTTAATTTAATTTAATTTAATTTAATTTAATTTAATTTAATTTAATTTAATTTAATTTAATTTAATTTAATTTAATTTAATTTAATTTAATTTAATTTAATTTAATTTAATTTAATTTAATTTAATTTAATTTAATTTAATTTAATTTAAATTTAATTTAAATTAATTTAATTTAAATTAATTTAATTTATTTAATTTAATTTAATTAATTTAATTTAATTTAATTTAATTTAATTTAATTTAATTTAATTTAATTTAATTTAATTTTTAATTTAATTAATTTAATTTAATTTAATTTAATTTAATTTAATTTAATTTAATTTAATTTAATTTAATTTAATTTAATTTAATTTAATTTAATTAATTAATTTAATTTAATTTAATTTAATTTAATTTAATTTAATTTAATTTAATTTAATTAATTTAATTATAATTAATTTAATTTATTAATTAATTTAATTTAATTTAATTTATTTAATTTAATTTAATTTAATTTAATTTAATTTAATTTAATTTAATTTAATTTAATTTAATTTAATTTAATTTAATTTAATTTAATTTAATTTAATTTAATTTAATTTAATTTAATTTAATTTAATTTAATTTAATTTATTTAATTTAATTTAATTTAATTTAATTTAATTTAATTTAATTTAATTATTTAATTTAATTTAATTTAATTTAATTTAATTTAATTTAATTTAATTTAATTTAATTTAATTTAATTTAATTT
>OY757187.1:55092534-55326072 GCA_963583895.1 Melanophora roralis | reverse complement strand
AAAGAAATAAAAGAAAATTTTTTCGATACCTTATTAAATATAATTGTGTTAGCATTACATTTCTACATTAAGTTTACAGTTAATACTCCAGTTAAAATTTATAATATTTCATTTCGTAGCTTAAACTTCTTAACTGGTTTTTGTAAATCAAATTGATTTTAGGTTTAATTTTTAATTAAATTTGTTTCTAAATGGTGTGAAAAAATGCACAAGAAATCCTAAATAAAAAAAAATATATTATACTTGTTAATATAATGAAAATAAAAATTCTTTAGTGTTTGTGCACTCATACGTGATAAAAAGTTAAATGAAATTAGTAGCATAAAGTTTTTACAGTTTTAATGAGAATTACAAAAGAGAAGGCTTTTATTAATCAAATCACACATTTTAAAACACATTAAAATACACGTATGAGCAATATTTTTCTTTTAAAATAATATGTATACGTCTTAGTCAAATGACCTAATGTTAAATTTAAAAAAAAGAAAAATTCCCAAGGGCGGAACGGTTTTCTTTTTTAAGGCAGAGTTAGGCACAGAGGGAACATGATTTTTGCACATAATTGCCGGTAGGAATTTGAGACGGGTGTGACCTTACAAATATAATTTTGAAGTGATTTTTTACTTTAAAGTCTGTGCAAAAAATTCTTGTAAGCAAGCTTAGCCATATTAACTTTCCAAATGTTTTAAAGTGTTTTTGATGGTATTTAGTATTTTATTTCAGCAAAAAAAAATTTTTAAATTAAAGGAACACTTCTTTGAAAATAATACTTTTCTGATGATTTTATCAAAATCTAATAGTTTATGGCAGATTTGACAGTTTTTGAACATTTAAAACTATTGCAAAATTAGTCTTAAAAAAGCATGAACCTATTTGGTAATATTTCGACTCTTTCCCATTTATTTGGGACGATAAGTGATTATTTGTTTTTAAATAAATAAAGCAAGCTTAGAAGTTAGTTAGGAAAAACTAAAACTATAAGGAGAAATTAAATAAAAATGTGTGAAAGGTTCTGATTAAAAGTTTTAAAAGCATGTGTATGTTTGCATTGCTTTTAATTTTTTTAAATTTTTTTGGGGGGTTTTAAAAAAATATATAAAGATCACATAATAGCATTTAGCATTAGCCTTACTAATTGAATAAAACAAACATTAAATACTAAGTTACGTTACATTTAAAACGATAAAACTTGAAATTTTATATCAAAGAAAAAAATTTACAGCATATTGAACAGATAAAAAAAATTATTATTTCTTTAATAAATCTTTTTTTTAGAGCATATATTTTTTGACCTATTGAAGAAAGTTCAATGCCACCTTCTTAAAAAAAAGAACAAAAATTTATTTCCATATACTTTATAAATATGGTATAAGGGGAAAAAATAATATTACCAATTAGTAAGAAAGACATTTTGGTTAAACATTTTTGATATATTTAATAAAATTTTGCTTTGTATATTTCTGTTGACTCGACAAATAAATAAAAAATTTTTTGCCTCAAATTTAAGTTCCGCTTTAAGAACAAATATATTAGGCTTTAAAAACAAATGATTTAAATAAAAAATAAGTACTTCCCGATGTAATTCGATCATAATACATTTTCGAAACCAGCTTAGATTTTATCGACAGTCTCCGTTTTGCTCAGTATTTATTACTACTTGACTAAAAATTTATTTCATCGAACTCACATTTTAATACAATTTGGGTATTGGAGTTTTACTCTTATCCATTACACAAATTCTTAATCCACAATCTCATAATCTCTTTATTATAAATTAATTTATAATTATCATTATTTATTTGTTTTTTATTCTGGATTTAATTATTTGTTTCATCTCTTTGGCATATTTTATGGCAAATTTTAATTCCAGCCAAATTTCAGGGACAATATAGTTGATTTGTTTTGGAATTAGCTTTGGAACATTACCTCTAAATTTTCTCAAATAAGTCACACAGTAATGGTGTATTATGCAGGACAAATTTGTTATGTTCACATCTCCATTAACGCAGATCGGTTCATATATATGACGCATTTGTTTTTTATAAACTTTAAATTGATCTAAATCACATTCGTTAGCAAATATCTAAAAAGCTTGCCATAAACTTTCTTTTTTAAAAAAGTTTAGTTTTCAGTAAAAAAAAAATATTTATCGTCATATACTATAAAAATTTACCATCACTTTTCTCATTAATTTTTATATCCGATATAGGGGTATTAGCCTCCATACAAATGTGGTCTCGGACTTTGTATTTGAGGCTATATCTGAAACAAAAACTGCTCTATCTTTATATAAAGTTTTATATATCTGTCTAACTGTAAGCCACTGATATACTGAATAAATATATCATCGTCGCATTTTTTTAAGAAGCTCTTATAAAAAAGTCCTTCCGGCATTAGCAGTTTGGGCTACAAGTGCTTCGAAAATTATTTTATTGTGTCAAAATTTTTCACATGTGCCTAAATTTATGCCGCTAGTTAAAATACTAAATAAAAATATGATCGGTTTTTTTGCCATAAAATACCATTTAAGTGTGGTGTAAGGTATCACATGGTCAGGCTTGACTGACTATAACTTTCTTACTTTCTTTAATTAATTTTTAAAATTTTTCTCATTTTGTTTTTAATACTTTTAAAACAACACAAGACTACCGTGGATATGTTCAACTGAATTTTTCGCTGGCATATTAAAACTTTAATAACCCTCAAAACGAGTGTAACCTTGTTTGACGTATTTTTAATCAAATTGTCAGATTGTTACTCTATCTTAAAAAATTTACATTTGTCAAATTTTGCCAAAAAACCTAATGTACATCCTTTGGATGGACTTATTTTTATCTAATTTTTATTTATAGTTTGTTTATCATTCGGTTTATTTCGACAGCTCGATTTATTTAAATATTTCTCTATTAATACTTACATATTAAAAGAGTTATTTTAACAAATTTATGCTCATTAATTTTTACTAAGAAATTAAATTTTGTTTCAAAAATGATTATTCCGGGAGGATATTTTTTGGGTGCTATAAAAAATGGGTCAATCATCACCACAAAGAGTTGTTTTCATACCAGTGTCAAAAAATATATCTGTGCAAAATTTAATCAAGATATCTTCCAAACTGCAACCTGTACTTGATCATAAAATACATATCCCCAACCGGAAGGACAGTTAGATGGACAGATAGACAAACCTGCTTCAATCAAATAAGAAAGTGATTTTAAAACAATTTGTATGTTTGAAGGTAATTCTCAGACTATTTTTTGGCGACCAATGTGACGCGTTTACATATGTGGAGTGGGTAAAAGTAGGGTTTTTTTTATTTATAAAAACTTTTAGCTTTTTTTTTATTTTACTTTTAATTTTTTTCATATATAATGTTTTAATATTTTGATTTTTATTAAGTTGTTATGGTCTCTATATAGCCAATACAAAACTATATTGGTTTGATAGATCTAAACTGCTTAACACCCGTATCCGCTTTTCGTATACCTTAGCATTTAAACTTATTATTTAAGCGACAAGTACTTAGGACGCAGTACGTTACGGTACTTGTAAGTACTTTATGGCAAGTACTTACCACACATGTTTTAAATAGGGTTAATGATCTATTACCTCAAGATCATTTAATTAACTCCCTACTGTTAATTTTTAGATTACTTTAAAATTAATTGGTTTTTTAATATTATATAAAAATATTTTTTAAAATGTCATATAAAATTATTTACCCACCTTTGTTTGCCAGCCATAGCTCTTTCTATGAAATTCTTGAATGCATTATATTCTTGGCGTCCTTTTTGGCTCTATTTCTGAGACTCTGGGTATTTTTCTTTCACGACAGTTTGCTATTTACGATAAATGCAAGATACCTAGCCTTATATGACAGTTTATTGGGTGTTGAACTTTTTATAGGTTTTGGCTAATAAAAATTTGTTTTTTCTTACCAGGATTCACGTCCAATCCATTCGCCGATGCTAATGAAATGTTCCCCGACCGTTGAAAAAAGTGAACACATCGTGTGTATATGCAACTATTTTTCACCTTCAGCGTCATACATTTTCAATATACCGCTAACCGTTAGGAGCCTCAATAGGGATGGAAAAACTCAACCTTAAAGTGCTCACTATCTCCTGCCTTTACTTCTTCTCGCCTAGAATTTCTTAGAACTAATTTCTTAGAACTTAGAACTAAGCAATATTTGACCTCTAGGTTCCTAAATGTCCCATTAATTGTCTGTATTTTCAAGTTTTTAAAAGATTTTCTATAAACTAATTATAAAAAAAACCTCTTGTCTTTATCGCTAAAAAGTTTGGTTTTTTGATTCACCACCGCTTCTGGCTTATGCACATTCAAATGCTATACATGCATAGACCACAAAAGGCTACCGACTAAGACCTGTCAAAAATAGAAAACATGCATTTATATCATAGGTCGGCAAAAATTCATTTTTAGTGCACAACAACAAATTGAAAGAAATTATACAAGAGTGCAAAACAGAGCTGCCAATCAAGTTTCTGTTTTACTCTGCCCTAGTGGAAAAATCATTAAAACGTTTCGAACTTACTAAAAATAAAACATGTTAATTTTAGTATAAATAAAAATGATAAAAAATAACTCGTTCTTAAAGATTTCTGGTTTAAATTTTCTTTTTTAATTTCCTAAATATTTTTAATTCAGCAGCATAACAGAATGAGAAATTAAAAGCTTAATAACACGCCAGCACAGGCTCGAATCTGAAAAACTTATGACTTACGCTGGGGCCAGACATGCGCTTTTTTATTTCTTAACATAAGCAATAACGTCGCCAGAATGACATTACATTCAATCTTTTAAAGTGGTTTAAATGTAAATTTTGGTTGGACACAATCTTTAAATTTTTCTTGAGAAGGGTTACTACAAATTTTCGCTAGAAATTCATGATTTTAATGATAACTTATCTTGTAATTGCTTATTTCTCCTTTTCCATTTTTAAAAAATTTTTCTTATATTTTTTTAAATGTGTTTAATCTCGTCTAGATAAATTTTTAATATTAAAATATTTACATATTTTCCAGACCAATAGTATTACATGCCTTTTTAATTGGTGAAATGGCAAAAAAATAACTTAAATATTTTACGATCTTAAAAGTATTTAAGAAATAAAAAATTGTACAGCAGCTTTCTTCTTCAAAAAAGTAGCTAGCTACATGACAATGACTGCAGCTATCTGCATTTGTAGTCGTGTTGCTGTTTTGCTTTATATCGTCTATGTGCTTAAGCAAACAATTTCGAAAACAAGTAAAAGCGCTAAATTCGGCTATGCCAAATCTTAGATACCCTTCACATTATACTTTTGAAACCCCAAACGTTATTTTTATCCGTTTTTTATTTATGAAATACTTCTAATAAATAGGGTGATAAGGGAAGCTGTAGGGGGTTTACCCTAACTTTTACTTTTATTTTTTAAAATTTTTTATGGCAAATCCCTTAGGTGAAAGAGATGGGGGTAAGTATACTCTAGGAAAAAGTTAAAGAAGAAACATTATTTGGAGCCTGTGGAACATTTTATTCCTTTAGCGACGATTCCGGAGAAGTTGTAGGGGTTTTTTTCTTCTTCTTTTTTTGAATTTTGTATGGCAACCCCCTTAGGTTATAGGAACATGTCTGGGAGGGGAAATTAAAAGAATTCAGTCGTACACTTCATTTTTTTAAAGCCGCACCTGAGGAAAGAGTGGGCATTTTAACATCACTTTTGTAAATTTTGTATGGCAACCCCCTTAGGTTATAGGAACATGTCTGGGAGGGGAAATTAAAAGGATTCAGTCGTACACTTAATTTTTTTAAAGCCGCACTTGAGGAAAAAGTGGGCATTTTAACATCACTTTTGTAAATTTTGTATGACAGCATCATTAGGTGGCGGAAATAGGGGTTAGGTATGCTCTAATATGTGAAACATAGGGCATGGAGAAAGTGGGTAAGTATGCTCTAGGAATATGTTTGCAAGTAGAAACTAATGGGGGTCAGCATTACACTTTATATTTTTTAAGGCCGACTCTGAGGAAGTTATGGGCGTTTAAATTTTGTGTGGCAATTCCCTTAGGTGATGGAAATGTGAGGTAAGTATACTCTAGAAAAACGTTTGAGAGGAAAAACTAATGTCTGGGGTCTGTGATATATTTAATTCCTCTAGGGGCGCCTCCGCAGAAGTTGTACCCCCATGAGGGCTAAAGATAGAGGGTAAGTATGTTCCTCAAAAATGTTTGGGAGGACAAATTGTTTGGGGTCGGTCCCACATTTTACATTTGTAGAAAAGCCTTGGAAGCTGTGGGAGCAATTTCAAAAAATTGAAAAAAAATTAAACTTTGTATGGAGATCCTGCTAAGGGGTGGAGATAGGGTTTAAGTAGGTTCCAAACAAATGGTTAATGGGGAAAACAATTGGAATAAGTCTTACATTGTACATTGTACGGGGTAACTACGGGGCATTTGTAGAGGTTTTTATGTACAAATTTAAGAGAACTCAGCAGAGGTAATTTTGGTTTTGGCTAATATCTCGGTGAGTTATCGGGCAATTTTTCTGGTTTTTAATATATACTTACAGATATATTTGACATCGGGGGGCTTCAGAAGGTAGATTTGAACAATTTAACGGACAGACGGCCATGGCTGAATTGACTTCTCTATATATAAAGTCCCAGAATATAAACCCTTTATGGAGACGCAAATGAATAATAAAGAAATTACAAACCGAATGACAATTATATATATTCCCTTATCACTTGTGTGAAAGGTATGATAATAATAATAGGAATTATAGTTTTATAATAAAACAAAAGCTTAAAAAGGTTTTAGTTTAGTAAGTTAAGTTGTAATGGGTATATGCTCAAAGTGATGCCCTATATCATTTATGTTCTTTTAAATTTAAGTTAGAGTTCTTAGAGTGCTTCCATTAATTTTTTTGTACAAATTTAATTTGGGATCAATGGAGATGGGAAGGAATTATGTCATTATTGGATGGTGAATTTCTGTTATATAACACAAAAGCATTTTAAAACGCTCTTTTTAATAGTAAATTTTTAAACAAATATAACTCTATCCTTTTGCAAAACTACCTTTGAAAATGCTAGAAAAACGTAGGAACATCGCTAAATTGACCCGGTTATGATACGGAGTCCATTAACTTAATTGAAATTATATGCTGGTAAAATATTTTTGAGTGTTAAAAATATACGCACCAGCGCATAATACTCCTAATGTACAGATAAAACAGAAACACTTTTTTGTAAATCTAAGATGTAGAGATAACCTATGCAGTTTTTGATATTTTTCCACATTAATAGTAAATGAAAAATATATCACATATATAAAATATGCACACATGTGTCTACTATATAAATGTCTGTGTACACACAGGATATTAAATAAGAATTCAGTATGAAAATATACAATAATGATATGTCTGCTGCAGTAGACAGAATCTGTAGAGATTTTTTCTTTCTATTTTCTTGATTCACATGTTCCATTAATACAAATTCATTTATTTATATAATTTTTTTTTTTTTCATTTTATTTTAGATATACAAAATGTATGCTGTTTATTTGTGACTGATTTAAATGTTCCGGAAATTGTTGATTTTCGTGATAATGTCACGTTATCATGTAGTTATGCCATGAGTGGACACACATTAAACTCTGTCAAATGGTATAAAGATAAAATGGAGTTTTTCAGGTAATTCATTAAGAGAAACATTTTTATGAATAAATGTATTTATGTTATAAGTGTGTGAATGCTGAAAAAGCAAAACAAACTTTTTTAGTATGTATCTAAGGATGTGTGTGCGATTACACTGAATACTTTTAAATTATTTTTATATATTTTTTTAACTTATCAAGAAACTGTTAGTATTAAATTTTTTTGTATTTTAAATTTTTAAAAATTATATAAAAATAAAATAAAAAATTTTTTAATAAACTTTGAACGGAAAACTTTTTTGACATATTTAATTCTTCTTTAATCCCAGTTTGTACAATTTGTTTTTGTTGTATGAGGGTTATATCTAAACAATATTAAAACAAACAACTTTATTGGCAGATACTCACCTATGATGCATCCGGTTTATATAAAATTTCCGGTGGTCGGTGTACATTTACCTGATGGCAAATACTACTGCAACGAGTCATCGTGTAAGGTGGAGTTAAGTATGTTAAGTGCAAAATCATCAGGTGTTTACAAATGTGAAGTATCTGGAGATTCACCACATTTTCAGTTGGCTGCTAAAGAGGACAACATGATTGTAGCAGGTTAGTTTAAGAAGTTAAATTTAAAAGCTTTTTACAGCAAAAAAAGGTAAAGTTTTTACAAAATTTAATTAAATATATTTTTTTATATCTTTTCAGCACTACCTCAAAGTGATCCATTAATAGAGAGCTTTAATCCAATGTATCGTATGGAGGATTATCTGAGTGCTGTTTGTACCTCAGATTATTCCAGTCTACCCACAAGACTAACATGGTTTATTAATGGTGAACAGGTAAATATGCTTTCGTAATTGTTTGTTAAATTACAATCTTTTAACAGAAAAAGAATTTGTAAAAAAGAAATTTTTGCAAAACAATGATTATTTGTGTGTAACATACATAAATATTTTTTAATTCTACATCATTTCCAAAACCTTAGGATCATTCTTATCATAATTATTGTGGGTTTATTTACAGCTTATTTAACAAATTTTTGTGGAATAATTATCAAAAAGCCCTCAATAAACCTACAATAATTATTATGAATTTGGGCTTTAAAATTTAAATTTTTTTTACAACATTTTTATTTTTGTAATTATTTTAGGCCTCTTTAGGTGAACTGCAACCTAATGTTGATACAAGTATTTCAGCTCATGGCTACATCTTGAGGCGACAAAAATTACAGGTTCATTTTTATCTGAGCGGACCACGTTTCTATCAGGCGAGTAAAATTTTACAGTTGAAATGTATAGCGGAAATCGAGAATTTTCCTGAATTGACTCGTGAGACTTCACTAAATGCTGCCCTTATTCCATATGACAATTTAAATAATCAAATGTTAATACATGCTGGAACAAACGGTAAGTTAACTAATCATTTATACATAAAAAGACAAAAACAACAAAAACCAGCCTATTTATCTAGCCAAAGATTTATGTTTTTGTCGTGACATTTGACGACCACAACATCTTTTTATATATTGTGATCCTCTTAGTATTAAAACGGCTTAAATTAAATATTCTATCAAAAAGTTTTTTTAAATTTTTTTTTAAACTTGAGATTTTTAAAATGGCTGCTTGGGAAAAAGTGATTCAGTTTTCTTAAACGAACCATTGAAAGTCTTATATATAAATTATTTCTTAGCCATGCAAATAATTTTTCTTTAAATTCTTAGGGGGTTTAGAAAAGTTTTTCGCGCAAAACTTAAACAATTTAAAATCTTTGGGCAAAATTAATAAAAAAAAATTAATAAAAATTTTTCCCCACGAAGATTTATACACTTTTGCATGCGTTCGAATCAATTGTCGAAGCACTTTTGCCACTCTGATTAAGGGGTCTCCAAAACATGCATTCTGAATATAGCGACCTTTTCTTCAGGTGTCGAGCAACGTTGATCTCTAAGTTTGTTTTTTTCGTACGGAAATAAAAAGAAGCCATTCGGTGCTAAATCAGGACCAACCGGCGGATGACTAATCAAATCGATATTTTGGGTGCTTAAAAATGCAGTTGTTTGCGCCGATGTGTGAGACCTCGCATTGTCGTGGTGTAGAGTGATCCATTTTCGGCGGTTGGTTTTCCCGATTTCTTGGAACACAACTGGCAAATAAATGGTTTTGTATAACTCACAATTGACTGTTCTGCGTTCTTCTAGTGATACGGTTGCAACATGTCCAGTTTTTTCGAAAAAACTTGCAATCATTTGCTTAGAAGTGCTTCGTGCGCGAACAACTTTTGTTGGATTTGACTCACCTTAAAATACCAATACAGCCTACTGCGGTTTACTTTCGGGCTCATATGCGCAAATCTTCGTCACCTGTCACGATATCATAGACGTGCTTCGAAGCACCGCGATCGTATTTTCTGAGCATTTCTTTCGGCCAATCGACACAAGCCTTTTTTTGAGTGATTAAGAAATTGTGTGGGATCCATGCAATGTTGAATGTATACTGGTCCTGTTTATGCCTAAAGTTGTCTCAATCTTACGATAGGTTACGTGACGATCTATCGATATCAGTTCACTCAAAGCATCAATGGTTTTCGAAACAACAAATGATTTTGGACGACCTTCACGAAATTTGTCTTGGAGTGAACTACAACCACAATAGAAGTCACTATACCATCGATTAACACTGGTCCTTGATGGAGCTTCATCGCCAAAAACAGGATTGAGTTCATCCATGCACTGTTGCTGAGTTAACCCACGTCGAAAGTTGTTAAAAATATCGCACTAAAATGCTTACGATTTAATTCCATTTTTGGGTCGAGTTGAATCTTTTAAGTTACTGTAAACAAGACAAATAGCGCTCGTATGTCAAAACGTTCTGAGTACGTATAACCTAGAAAATGTCAAACTTTACGATAGAGCTGTCAGTTGTCAGATTGCAACACTAGTTTAGCCAAATCCCGAAACATAAAAGGCAACCCTCGTATTTAATATTTTAATCTTGGTTTAAGAAATATTTATAAACGACTTTTAATAATGAGCAATAAATTTTTGTTTAACAACACAGCAGTTTTTTTATTTGTTAAAACGGAAATAGTTCAAAATATTTCTTTTTTGAACATAACAATATTTTTTATTAGGGATAATGACATAAAATTTTATCCATATTTATTTCATTTAAATTAAACATAAAATGTAAAAAAAACAAAAACTTAAAAAAACAAAATCCCAAAACTTTCAAAAAACCTAAAAAAAGTCCCAGTTTTAAAACTAAAATCAGAATAAACATTCGAATTTTTTCATAACGCGCACAATTGGGTAAGGGCTGGAGAATACTTTACTTATTTAAGAAGTGAAAATTTGAGATTTTGTTTTTCCCGCAGGTTTGGAGTTTTAGAAAAAACTATCTAAATTAAAAATCAAATTCAAAAAAGTTAAATTTTTTTCAGGCTCGGAGTCAACTGTTTTGATACATACAATAAAAATTTTATCACAAAAATTTTCCAACAAAGACTTTTTCTGGAAAATTATATATTTTTGTATATGGACTATACAACAGGGTTTGTTAAGTCTTCCCTTAGCCAGAGGTTTATTTAGGAGATAATTATTTACCTAAAGAGTGTAAGAGATACATGTTTAATCCAAAATAGCCAAAATTGTCCGATCTGATTCTGAGTAGAAAGTTAAGCTTCTAGCAATTCATTAAAACCTCTGACTGCATTCGTTTCGAACCGAAATTTAAAAAATCCTATTAGAATTTCTATATTAAAAGCACTGACAACTCGATCATTCGTGCAAAATTTTGACTCGAAAGGAATGCCGTAATTTGCCTGTAGACCTTACAAGTTTTAAACTGCCCCTAGTTCTGACCTCATTTAAGTCGCTTTAGACCATTCTCGTCTAAATTTTAACCGCCTCGTTATTCCATTATAACCTGTGGGCATTTCAGCCTAATTTTTCAACTGGTTCCTCACCGCAACAAATATCGTCCTTCCACCCCTATTGACCCGGCACTCATATTATATGAATCTGTCTATACTACGAGTAGTCACCTATCATCCTTTTATGCTGCAACATCGTCCAAGTTACGAGTTTGCAGACAAAATTGCCCTTATAGACACCTGGCTATCTGTTAGGACATTTACATCCCTAAGAACTGCCTGTGCCCAAAACCAGGATAGACATTCCATGATTGTCTGGATTTCTGCTTGTATTGTGATAAGGGAGGCGGAAGTAATTTTCGAGGTATCCAAACATTCAACAAATCCAATATGTCCGTACAGCCTTCCAGTGTCACAAAAAATGTGCTGGTGGATAGATTTGAAGCCCTCGTCGATCCATTTCCCCATTTCCCAAAGGTGTTTAGCAAGAGCCGCCCTATAGCGTTTTAATTTGCTGGATACTCAAAGACATATAATAACTCTAATATTCCCGCTTATTTCAAGGCAACAGGTATATTGAAACTTTTGTATGATCGCAATGTTGCACTTTCCGTACATTGCTGTCTACCATACCACTGGAGTTTAAGGTGTCATCAGTGAAATTACGCTTAAATTTTTTCTGGTAAAGAGATAAGCATTTGTCTTTTCCGGGCTTGCACTCAGCACTCAGTATTTTATCACCTCCTTAAATTCCATTCGTATTTAAAGATTTATTGTGACGTACTTTCCCCTCCTCTCGCTGTTTTTTCGAGGGACCTGCCGTAACGATGGGGGTTTTAAAGATTGCAAAAGCGATAGACGATAATTAAAAAAACGGGTTTAAAAGTTTATTTTTTAAGCTGCCATCAATTTTCTATTACATATAAAATCTTTTTCTAGATATTAGCAAAATACATGCTGCCAGAAAATTTTTTAAACCAGAATCTTCGATGGTGATTTTATATTTGTTTATCTTCTATTTGTTTTAACCTTAATAATTAATAATAAAAAAATCTATACTTTTTTTAGTTTCTGTTTTTATTTAATACCCTGTTCATGCCGTGATACAGATAATTAGAAATAAAAATAGAAACTTTAAAAAATTAGTTATAGATTAAAAAATATCAAATTTTAATTTGAATACTTTTGCTTATTTCTCCCTCTTATCTTTGTTTTATTTTCAATGGCCTTTACGCTAATAGGAGGAAGCTCATCAAGCAAATTTGCCACAACCATTTACAATACAATCATCCTAAATGTTGTCTTGGTGATATTCTCAACCATTTTAAGTTTAAATACTTTATGATCAACTCAAATAACAAATTATTACTAAAATGGCATAACAAATGCTGTAGTATTAGTTTAAAGAATGTTAAGCGGCGAAATAGGATTCTAGTTAAATGGTGAGCTGTTTCGGTAGTGAAAGCAAAAGAAGAAAATCATGTAATACGAAGCGGAGACGGAAGTAAAAGGCTGAGTGTAAGATGCTAAAATAGAAATACAAAAAGCAAAACATTTGCGAAGACAACATAAAAATACATACAGAAGAAGTTACTATATCATATTAGTTAGTCTATAAAAAAGTGAAAGAAAGAAAAACATTAAGAAACAAAAAAAAATTAAAAAAAGTTGAAGGAAGTATTAAATAATATAGAAGATAAAAAAATACAAAGAACATAAAAATATTGTTTTAATTTTTTTATATTTTGTTTTTTTATACTTTTAATAATTTTATGTAAATATAATAAAATAAATTTTGGTTAAAAAAATTCGATGAAAAATTAATATATAAACCTACATACTTACTTAACAATATGTGTAACTGTAAGAAAATAAAATTATGTAGTATATAAGATCTTAGAAAATTAAGTTGAAAATCAAAAACAAAATTAAACAAAGAAAAATTGAAGCAGAAAATTCAAACAAGAATTAAATTCTTATTTTGCCAATAAATATAGGAAAACAATTAAATTAATAAAAATAAATACAAAATATTTGTATTAACTCTTAGTTACGCATTACAAATATTGTGTTTTAAACACTTAAATTTATTATATTATTTTATAAAAAAAAAATTAAAAAAAAACATTAAAATTAAAAATAATTAAGTTTTACACAAATAATAATTTAAAATTAATTTTTTTACAAATTTAAAAATTACTGCCCCAATTTATAGTTTTTTTATTACAATTTCTGATGTTATTATTGAGGTTAAAAAAATTAAACAATTAACTCATAAATTACAACAAATAAAACTAAATAAAAACAGGCAAAAACCTTAAATTGTAAATGTTCTTAATAATGAATTTCCAGTACACAACATATTTGATGAAATTTAATATTTAAGTGTTAAATCAAAGCTTCCAAAGCTGATGCTGTGTGCGCTGCAAATATTTTATAAAACTTTTTTGTACATCCTTGGTTTTTGATTTCAGCCTGGAGTGTGTATAGCAGTAATATAATTTGAGTTTTAGTAGTTAAAAAGTTAATTGTAAAAACGCTTTAACTTATTTTTAGTATTTCTGTACTTAAGTACTTTTGCTGCTTTTCGTCAGAGACTTAAAATGCTTCTTTAAAGCAAGAGCAAAACAAAAACCATGAGATAATTGAAAGCCATAAAATTAAACAGAAACTGAAATAGGAACTGACATTTCGTATTAAAATAAAATCTTAAATTAAATAGACCGTATCTGTTTGAATTATTTGAAGTAATGAACAAGTGAGTGACGAGAAGCTTTAAAAGGTTTGGTAACTGATGGTAATGTGGATATGAAATCATATAAGATGTTTTATTTTTAAAGAAGAAGATAATCTTGTAAATTTATTTTAATTTAGTTTTGCAGAAAAGAAAATATATAAAAAGCTCACCGTTTAATTGGGGGCTTTGTTTTTTTTTTTATTCTACTTGGAAGAATTTTTTTGGGTCATAAGTTTTCCCTGAGCATACCATAGACTGCTAAGTCAACTTTTCTGTGAGCCTCGATCCTAAGAAAAATTTTGCATTTAAGGATCAAATACCCTTACAAAAGCTACCTGACTCTTATAAAGCAATAAAGGAATAAGCACACCTTACCTGCAACTTAGACGATTCGTATATCTTATTTAATATAAAAAAAAACTTAGAAGAGGTTAAATTTCAATTTGCTTTATTTCGAAAAGGCTATCGTCTTTTAAACTATGCTACATTTTTTTAGGTGAAGTACAAAATGGGTTTTTATTATTTACAGTTGAAGTTTTTGTTTAAATTTGTTTTAAGGCAATTTTGTTATTATTCGTCTGGACTTAGGTTTGATCCCTACTAAATTTTTATTTCTTGCAAAAAAAGAAAAAAATTTTTTAATTTTTTACTTTGCTATCGTTAGTCTTGAGAGATATTTTTATTTTTTTTAAATGCCAATTCCACACAAAAAAGTTTAAATTGGGAAAAATCAATTTTTTTATTAAAAAAAATCGATGAAATTTTATAATTTATATTTATTCAATCGATGAAATTTTATAATTTATATTTATTTATTTCGCAAGAGCTTGAAATAAACACATGCTTTCCTTTTTACGATTTGATGGAAATTTCACACCCGTCGCATATTTCAAAAGGGTTTTTTTTTCTTTAAGCAAATATGGGGAACATTAAATTTTTTTATTAAAAAAATCGATGAATTTACGTTTAAAAGCAAACTAAAATTACCGAAATATAAATAAATTGATTCATAATTAAATTTTATTTATTTCGCAAGAGCTTAAACGGATCACATGCTTTCCTTTTTTACGGTTTGGTCAAAATGTCACACCCGTCACATTTTATAAAAGAAGCAAAAATAATTTTTTGGTAAAAATATTATTTCATAAACAATTAAAAACCCCGTTTTCAAAAATATTTTACACAACTCTATGTTTACGAAAAATTTCTTAAAATTTTTTCACTATTCAAGTGATTATTGTAAGCAAAAATTATGTCCTTTCAGTGTGTACTTAAAAACATTTGCTTAAAAACGTACCATCCTGGAAACTCATAGACTTTTTCTACATCAAAATTTGGAACTGTTTCAGTTATAAGCAAAAATGTGAGAAAAAAGTTCAAAAACAGCTTGGATTTTCATCATTAGTATTTATTTTATGACTGGTTGGTAGGGTTTGATTGTAAACATCAGACATTTAACTAACTTGCCTATGTAGTGTGGTGAGTTATCACAAATTTTTTTCCATTTAAAAAGAATCACACCAAATCTTTTACTTTTTTTATTTTTATACTAACGCCATCTAGTGTATGCAGCGCTATAACCATCTATCAGATTGGCATTAAAAGGCTGCCATATTTTTTATACAATTTTAAATTGTTCTAACGGTGGCGTGTATGTGTGCTAATAATTTTTAATGATAAACTTCTAAAACTAACGCTGATAAAAAATAAAAATAAGAATTTATTAGGGATCGAACTTGAGCCTAAAGTATTTAAATTTAAAGCTAATAATTATTAAGAAGCGTGGCGTTTGCTCTAAAAGAAATTCAAAGCAGGGAACAAGTTCAAAAAATAATCTCATTGACATAAAGTTAAGTCAATAAATGAAAATCTCAGTTTAAAAAAATCCTAGAATTGAGCATATAAAAAATACTAACTAAAGAATAAATCATAATTAATAAAATCTTTTTTAATATATTTAATAAAAATTTTTTTTTTTATTCTAAGTAAATCAAAAGACTTTAAAAACTGTTAAATCCTCATTAAAACACACAGGCTGTTTTTTCACAAAGACCTTTTAAAAGCATTAAAGAGTTTTTAAAATATATTGCAGCAATCAGATATCAATTTGGAATATTTTGTAGCTCTAAATAAAGATAATTTGCACAAACCATTTTGTTAATTGCACTTTTGTAAAAAAAACTATTAAAAAATTCGTGTTTTTCTTTTATTAAATTAAAAAAATTCTTGTGTTAAATTTAGATATGTGTCTGTATGCACTCTGCGTACATTTGTTGTATAATATTTTCTCAACGTTTTTTTTATATTATTAAAATAAAAAAATCTTTAACTATTAAAACACTACAAGCACACAATTTTAAAAAGTTGTTTCAAAAACAGAAACTAAACTATTAAAAAAACGGCACTTAAAACTATATAAAAATTTTAATAAACTAAATTGTAAAAATATAAAATAAAATATTAATTGCTTAAATAAAAATATGAAAATAAATAACATTTAATTTAAGAAGAAATGAAAAAGCAGAAAAAATGGTAGAAACAACTTTAAAAGTATGAAAATAGTGTTAAGCTCTTTAATAGTTGGAAAAAGAAGGCAAATAAAAATTAAATAAAATTAAAACCGAAAAAGTGGCTTTTATTTATTAACTTTAAACATGATAAATTGTCATTGTAATACGCAAAAAAGTGAGTATAAAGATGTATAATTAAATTGAAATATATTTTTATACAAAACAGCAAGGTATCTTCTGTTCCTTGAGCCAAATAATGCCTGACTTGTTACCTATTCTTATTTTCTTAACAAAAATAAAATTTAGTCTCTTTTGACGGAAATAATATACTTTTGAGGAACTGCTTTTTTAAAATTATAAAACAACTGAGAACAGAAAAACCTAAAATCAACGTTTTGAAGCCCCCAAAATTGCATAGACCCGCAAGTGAAGTCAAACTATCTAAAACATTTGCAAAAAAAATAGTATTGAAGTCCAGAAAAATTTCCTGATAACTAACCAAAATATTAGCCAAAAATCAAAACTTCATTTGTTTGTTTCTGTTTATACATAAAAACCTCAACAACTGCCCCCGACCTGCCCCGTACATTGCGTAATGTAAGACTGACTCCCAATAATTTTTTTCCGGAAAATTTTTGTGGAATATACTTACACCCTATCTCTGCCCCCTAAAAGGGTTGCCTTACAAAGTTAATTTTTTTTAAATCGCTCCCACAGCTTCCAGGGTGCTCCACAAAGGTAAAATTTTATAAAACCGACATCAACTAATTTTTCCTCCTAAAAGATTTTTAAGAAACATACTTACTCCCAATTTTCTGCCCCTAACATGGCCGCCATAATAAATTAAAAAGTAGGGTAAAAACCCCTAAAACTTCTCCGGAGTCGCCCCTAAGGGGGCTCTCCTACAAAGATTGGGATATTTCAATAAATCTTCCCAACAGCTTCCAAGGTGCTCGTGGATAAATCAAATGTAGAACTGACCCAAACTAATATTTCTTTGCAAACACTTTCTTTAAACATTCTTGCCCCCTATCCCTACTGCCTAAGGGGGTTGACTTACAAAATTTTAAAAGATAGTGTAAATGCCCCTGAAACTTCCCCGGACTCGCCCCTGGATGAATAAAATGTATCACAGACCCCCATTGGTTTTCTCTCTTAAACATATTCCTAAAACATACGTACCCTCTATTACCTAAGGGCGTTGCCATACAAAATTTCCAAAAATTACGTAAAAACTCCTATAACTTTCAAAGAGTTTGTCTTAGAGAAATAAAGTGTACGAAACCCCCCCCCCCCAATGAGCTTCGCCTCCCAAACATATTCCTAAAACATACTTACCCCTATATCCCCGACCTAGGGGGTTGTATATAAAAATTAAAATAATAGGGTACAAACACCTATAACTTCCCCGAAGTCCCTCCTAGAGGAATAAAATGTATCACAGACCCCTATTGGATTTTTCCCTCAACTATATCATTAATACTTTCTTACTTCCAATCACCATCACCTAAGCGCCCTGCCATACAAAATTTACAAATATTATGTAAAAACGCCCATAACTTCCGCAAAGTGTACGACCGACACCATTAGTTTCCCTTCCCAAACATATTCTTGGAATATACTTACAAATTTAATTACAAATTTTTGTAAAGTTGTAATAAATTCCCCCTGCGGATCCCAGTATGCCCGTGAGTAGGTCAAATGTATGACTTTCCTTTGCAAATATAATTATCTCCATCTCCCCCTAATGCGGTTGCCATACAAAATTTAAAAAAATTTTCATAAAACCCCCTAAAAGTTTGTTGACACTAACACCTTATAAAAAACAAATTATTCAAAAATAAAAAAGTACTATGTTTCGAAAGACCAATGTGAAGGGTTTTAAATTTAGCAATATAATTATTTAGTATGCATTTTTATGTAATTATTTGTTATTATATTTAAAAATATCTTTTAGTATATTATATGCACAAATCTTTGCATAAGCTGCAAAAATTTAATCAAATGATTTTAATTTTAATCTAAATCAGAGAAGTTATAAAAAATATATTTAGATTAGTTAGTTATAATTTTTTTCAAACTATAAATCATTTACCGTCAACGTTGTGTTTATACGTAGAAAAATGCATCCATGCGTACATAAATGCATGTAAGGGTGTATGTATGTATGCACGTGTAGGTTTGTATTTATACGAGTAAAAATATTAATTTACCGCATGATTTGATAAATATCTTTACCATATGCATGACTTATATAAATAATCATAAAATGTTTGAACTCAATATATGGAAAAAAATAATTGCAATTTTTATGAAATTGATAAAAATCAATAAATAATGTTGAAATTTACACATTTTTAGCACATTGCCTCGTGAGATTTAAATGATTTTTTTATTGCAATAATCTGCAACATCTTAAATAAAACGGTTAATTAAAAAAAAAATATAATTTTATAAACCGACAAAAAAAAAAATATTTCTATTAAAAAGTAGGTAATTTTTGATTTCAACTTTGTTTGACTGCAGTTTTTGATTAGAAGTGTATTTTTTATAAAGGTCTTAAGAGAGGTCACTGTAATTATCTATATGTCTTTTTAATGAAATTATTTTTTCAAATATATATATTTATGCATTAGTTTTCTTTTCATGACCGGGTACTTACGGATCCATGAAACTCGAGTAAAAAACCAGTGAGAGCGTTTTTGCAATGTATATATTTGATTTTTTTGGAGCGACAAAGCTCATTTTCTTTTAAACGGCCACGTCTGCAAGCAAAACTGCCCTTACTGGTTTTAAAGAACCCGCACCCCAGCTTAAAACATCAAAAATTATTGCATTTTCCCAGGGCAATTGTTTGTTATGCCTTATCTCTGCATGAGGTAATTGAACAGAAGTTAAGGGTTTTACGTGGTACCTGCCAGGCTGGCAATAACCCACGGTGCTCTCAACACTTGATGAAAGAATGCGTCATCCCGCGCCCCCAGAATGGCGTACCCCGCCACCCAGGTACAATTATCTGCTATGACTCTGTGTAGCCACAACAGACCCCTTGTGAGGATTTGGGCTGTCTAAACCCGAATTTTCGTTTCTAGTTTTAATATCAATTATTCATAATCAAAACAGATCCGCGCTGACAAGACACCTCTCCCCACGCTTGTGAAACAGCACTCAACCTTAAGCAAGAAAGATTATGATTATCATGTCGCACCCGACGAATGCGACACCCAGCTCTATTAGAAGGATCTTTTTCTCATTTAGACATTTTAATTACTCCGCCATCATCAATGCTTCACAATCTTCTCACCGCCAGTCAGGACCGAGTCACGCACATGCTTCAACATGCCAATGCTGGCCTTCTCATTTATTTGCTACTTCTTTGACGGGATCTTATTTTAGATCCTAGAGTCCACAGCCATAGCCATTTTCCCTTTTCACCTACTTCCAAACACATGTACACCTTTTCAGCTATTGGCCTACTTCAACAGTTGCTCATGTGCCTGGGTAGACCCGCCAAAACTAGAAACTCTATCTTGTAAACCTTAAGTTCATATAAGGCCGCTTATACGGTCACTCTAGGGCCCGTACAGAACGGACTCAAGCATATCAACTTTCGTTCTCAGTTGCCCCGCTTAGGGATAACCACAGCCACCACGTGACCTCCCGAAGGAGACCTTACCATTAATCAGTTCATGCGCTGGTAAGCACATGGGACCAACTGATTTCCGTGGTACCAAATAGGACTCTGGTCAGCCACGGAAATCTAATTCCGTTTCATTCCTACCAATTTCTATTTTACAGAGATAAGGTATTGGTACACTTAGAACCCTGTATTGCTGTGCCACTTAATGGCGATGTACATGGCACAGCGCAACAAAGACAACCTGCCTCAAGCCAGACCAGTGAATTACTGATCACACATTTACCCAAGACAGATTGTTTTCATCTCAGCCATGTCTGTTAGCCTTCCAGTAATTGAACTGAAAGTTGCCCGGTCGATACCGCTAGGAGGTAGACCTAGGCACTTGTGTCATACAGTTATCAACCGAGGTAATTGTACAATTTTTTTCGAATATTCGAGAGGCCAGGCGAAGAATATCAGCGGCAAAAATTATTGACGCATGATTACGGAATTTTTTTTTTGCTAAACCTGTGAGCTTGTTCATTTTACTCTTTACAAACGTAGTTTTAAAAGGATGGGGCTCTTGCACACACAGCCAGAGCTTCAGAGGATCTGCTTCGGTAAAATTTCCTCCAAAAACTGATCAGTCGCTTTGAGGACATCCCATGGCCACCTAGGTCACCCGATCTAACTCCCATGGATTTTTTTTATTGGGATTTCTTTAGAAGATGGCTAAAATGACAAATTTTGATCTTTTGTGGCTTTAAAGGAAAATATTAGTCGAGAAATCAACTCAATTGAACCAAGTTTACTGCAGCTTGTAGTACAAAAGTTAATGCTCCGTTTTGAACAGTGTGTTTAACTTGACGGAAGACCACTACATGACATACTCGTTAAAAAACAAAATCTACATCGTTTGTGGTAATTGTTACATTCTTTTTTAATTCTAAAAATATATTTATGCCACCAGACACTCTGTACGATAAGGGCGACTAAGATGTATTAAGTCAAGATCGAAATATTTTATTTACAATTCTAAAATTTTATTTATAACAAGTTTAGTATGCTTGCAGTTCTGTCTTACTGAGAGTTTTTTTACTTTGAAGCAGACATTTACTACGGGAACAAGCAGCAGAGCAGGAAATGATGAGCCCTGCTGAAACATTCAGTAGACACTGCTAGAAAAATAGTTAGCCGAAGCTGCTATAGGAATAGTCATTCTAAACCACTTTAGGAATAGTTAATCTAAATTGCATTTGGAATGTCCTATGCAAACACCTTCCGCGAGGGAAAAATCAATGATGCTTTCTTTACAGGGAAAAAGATGCGTCAAAGCCAAATGTTGTGTCAATTTAAGACTTTGAATTCGGGTACGACCCACCCACTTGTTATGGGGTGAGGCCTATGTTAATCTCATTTCTATTTTGTGTTATGCTACCCAGCTGCAATTGAATTTGACATAAAGCCAAATATATTCCGGCATTTTGGGTCCAAGCCAAAGCACCTATGTTGCACCCAGGATATTGTTTGATTTTTTTTAAATTAATCACTCTTATTGTGATTGGTGTTGGCGTAGTCGTTTTTAGTTTTTTGGTACCGTCTAACAAAAACGCCAATGCTATATAAATAGCACCCTTATCGGTTTTGTAGCGTATTCGACAACTTTCGACACGACCACGCCAAACACAATAAGGCCCAATAACTTACAAATAATGTAGTTTCATTAAAATCCATTTGAATTCATTAAAATTTTTTCACTTTAAGGTAAATATTTTTTTTTTTTTTTACCACTCTAAAATATTAAAATATATTCTGAAATAAATAAGATCAGATTCTTAATTATTAACATTTAATTTTTAATTGGAACAAACATTAATAAAATCACTATCAAAATGTTAATTGTATTTATAAAATCGCTTCTTGGAGGAACATTAACTAATAACTTAATTATAAATAAATATCACCCGTTTCTAAATTGAAAATTATTTTTGTAACTGTGCACCCCTCTTAGTCACATCAATTGGAAGAAGAAAAAGAGTAATTTAAAGCCGCAGTAATAAAAATAATTTGTGGTCAGCCATATTCCCAGGAAAAAACGGTCAGTGCAAGTAAGAATATACTACTAAAATAAGCAAATGACGGGGTAGTATTCCAAAAATGTCTAAGCCTGGTTCCAAAAACCAGTAGATTTATCGTCGATTACAATTCAATTTTAACTTCAAAGAAGTTACCAAATGAATATAAACTAAATGAGAATTATTCACTATTCTTACGCTACAACTTACTATGTATGTACTGCTTTGTTCTTTAGTTTGTGTAATTATCCTTTGAAAATAATTTTGTATTTAAATTTAAAAATTTATTCAAATAAAAATATTTTCTTAAAAAAGTTTATTTTTGCAAATAACAATAATAATTTTAATAAAAGAATATTTTATATGCAATAATTTTTATTTAATTCTGATACTTAAATTTAAAAATTTATAAATAAATAATACATGTATCGATTTCAAAGGACAATATGTTAAGTATAACAAGAAAGTTATACAAAATTTTAAATTCAAAGATTTCAATTTTAATTATTCCATAGCATAAGCCTTTCTCATCATTAATTCGAAATATTCATCATTATCTATGGAACCACTTATTGTGGCATAGTAATTCACAAATTCCTCTTTGGTCACCTGAAACAATAAAACAATCTTTGGTATAATATCTTTTACTTTAATTAAAAAAATATTAAAAGATTTAAACTAAGTTACCTTGCCATCTAAATTACCACGACCACCTTCAAAGTTATGCAAAAAGTCTGTTAAAATTTCATCTTCAGTCTTTTCTCCGCTTTTGAATTTGGGATGCTCACGGGCCGTATAAACATTTCTTAAATCTTCAAGGGTTATAACACCATCACCTGTCTTATCCATTTTGGCAAAGGCTTTATCAATTATATCTAAACGAGCCTTTGACAAAGGAGGCTATTATTGTAAAAGTATAAAAAGAGATATTATTTATTAAAAAATTGTTAATAAGTAGAACAAAAACAGAATCACAAAGGTGGTCACCATTAAAAACAATATAATAAAAGAAGTAAAAAGAAATTGAATCACTTCTTTAAAATAATGAATGTAAACACATTTTATGATAAAGATATTTACAAACAAAAGTCTTTTAAGGCAACTTTTAAAACAAAGTAGATAAAAACAGCAACATACTCTTAGTTTAAGCAGAAACTCTGTCATGTTTACTGAACCACTGCCATCTTCATCAAAACTGTTTAGTAGAAGAAAATCAACCATAAAATAAGAAAAATTTAAAATCTTGTAAATTGGAAATTTCTTAAAGATAATATTCTTTTTGTATGTTTTTACATACCTACGAAACATTGTCTTAATCTCCTCGTCACTCAAATCCAATCCCACTTCCTTGATGCCTTTTGTAAATTCATATTCATTTAAGGCTTTACTGCCATCATCATCCATATTGCGGAAAATTCTTTTTTTTTCGAAATCAAAAAGAAAAATATATTAAAAAATTATACAAATTTTATATTTTTTTAAATTTGTGCTAAAAAGATTATTAATTTTTTTCCTAGTGTTAAATATACATATATTATCAAAACACCATACATTTTTTATCAACTATTAATTATATCAATATGATCAAAGAAGTTTTTTATATCATATAAGTAGGAAACGTACATTAAAAATTTAAATAAGAAAACAAAAGAAAAATGTGATATGTAAGTAAATACGTTTAATTAGCGGCCTTTTACCAAAAGAGTAATTTTGGGTTTAAACAAATGTTTAAATTCCAACTTAAAGAGCGGCTAATGCATGACGGCGTCATTACTATAAACTGTTGTAAATCGAGGCTGCACAATGGGTTAAGGCACAACTACAACACAATTAACATTATTAAATTATCTAACAGGTGAATTTCCATAGTTCATTAAGAGGACAAAAACTAGATTAGAGATATTTCATTACGTGCTAATTTTTATTTTTTGTTGATCTAATTGTTTTTAATGCAAATTTTCGCTTTTTACTTTGGCTTAAGTTCATTTATTTTCCTTTTTTATTTAAAATCTGTTTTTTTATATTAAAAATTGTTTCAACATTAACGGAAAAATAATAATTTCTTCTAATAAAAAATAAAATTTGTATGGTAGCTACCCTTTCGGTTTTCTCTACCCAAAATTTTTTTCCATAATGTAGGTCTAATTGTTCAATTACTTTTTGTAGATCATTTGAAATCGATATCTATTATAGTTTCTAAGATTAATCGCATGAAATATTTCACAAATACCACTTCCCCAGACCCAATCTAAATATAATTTAGGGTTCTTTTTTTCTGAGTATCCGTGCCAAGTTTAATGGCAAGAGTGACTATATTTATAGAAATATATAGGGATATATTCACGGATTATTTCCTAAAAATGGGTTATTTTGGTTTTTCGCTTATGTCTCGGACAATAGTTATCCGATTTTGTTGATTTTAAATAGCGATTGTCTCCAGAATATTTATAATAGTTCGACACTAATAACTGGTCCGTGTTGCTTTATTTGACCGCGGAAACTTGATTTCAACTAACGGACAGACGAACGTGGCTATATCGACTTCACTTTCTATTGGCATCCAGAATATATAAACTTTATGGGGTCGCAAATGGATAATAAAGCAATTGCAAACAAATTGACAAACTGATATGGGTATATTATCACTACGTAAAGGGTATAAAAATTAAAAAAAAATCTTTGCGAAATCTCTTAGCGATTTATTTTATTTATTTTGTACCTTCATATCGTAAGGATTTAGTACTCACATTTCGTTGCGAAGTCACGTCAACCATTTCATACAAAAATCTTTACAATTTCGATAAAATTTTTGTTCCGAAATCGGATGGGAAATTTTAACGTTTTATATTTAATAACTATGTATTTTTTATGCCTATATATACATACAAGTATATATGTAAAACCATTTGAAAAAGATAATTATTCAATTTTTTTCGTTTTACCTGTGCTTTTGAAAAGTCGGTTAAAAATTTTTATTTACTAAACAAGCTGAACTTAGAGTCCATGCATAAGTGTGTGTTTTACCCACCTGCCTAAACCAATTATACCATTGGCACCACGAGAAATGCAAAGTGCACGTAACTTTGAAATTGGATCCATATCATTTGCAGAAAGTTTTTGAACTTCTTTATTTACAACGTTGTTTTCAAGCTGTTGAAAATCCTGTAGATATAGAGATGGACTATTTTAAACAAATGAGATTCGAAAATGCGAAAATATTAAATGAAATTAATTCATACAAAATTTCTACAAAAATATATTTTAAACGTTTAACAATTAAAGAATTAATGTTTTATTTTGTCAATTCAACTTGGTATTATAATGTGAATTAACACGCAATAAGAAGCTAAAGACGTTAACACAGACACACAGAGTCGTACAAAAGCATAAGTATTAAAGCAAGTATAAAAAATAATAAGCGATTTTTTATCAGGACAATAAGGACAAGTTAAAAGAAAATTGTAAATGTTTTATATAACATGTAATAAATTTTTTTTTAAATAATAATTTTTATTTTAATCTTTAAATAACAAAATAATTAACTGTTTGTTAATCATTTTATGTTGGATTGTGTGTTTTTGTACTTTAATGTTCTTAAATATTCATGTGTAACACCTTCGTATGGCAATAGATTTTACCAGATACAAAACTTAACAATAAGTAAGTATAGGGTTTGAAAACACTACAAATCCACTTTTAAAAAAGTTAAAATCGAAAGAATCGTAAGCTGAAATTAAAGTAACATAAATTATTTTCCCATAAATTCTGCAAAGAGTTGTATGTGAATATAAATTGTTTATCATAAAAAGTTTAAAAACTGTAGTTTAAATACTAAATAAAATAATTTTTGTAAAAAATAATTCATACTGCACTTACTTAGTTTTAAAGGTGTTGTAAAAATGTATAAAAAATATCTAATAAAATTTGCAAAAAGGTTGAGAAACGCTTTCTTGTATAATTTTTTTTATTGGTATAACTTTTAACAAAGTTGGTCTATTTTCTAAAAAAATAGTGTCATATTGGAGACAAATAAAAATACTTTTGAGTATTACGAACTTTTATTACTTTAATCTGTTAAAGTGAATTCTACGTTTTGAGACAATAGAGGACACCCTGTTAAAAAAATTATAAATCGTTACTAATGGATTTCGTATTACAATTTTTTAACTTCGGCTTTTTTTAAAGTGGATATATAGTGCATTCACATCATATACTCACCTTACGGTTTGTATTTTTTTTGTTTTCAGACGAACCGTGGGAGTGCTTATCTATAAAATTATATGTTTAATTAAACATATCCAATGTTCTTATATTTACCCTTATGTTTTATACATACAAACATATATATGCATTCACATACTAAATATGTATTTATTACTTTTTATTTTTGTTGATTACATACTTACATATACAGATTTAGCTTGTAAGGTTTGACGGCAAAACGTTAGTAAAAACATAATCAACAAAAGTTTTCCAACCCATCCCTTTTTGGTCTATTGAAGAAATTATACAAATAAGTTTTGATTTTGTTAAAAATTTTCTTGTTTGTTTGTGTGAATTTTATATGTTTTTCTTTAAATAGTGGACATTATATTATCTGTGTGATTTATTTTTCGTTTATAATCTACACTATTTTTAATTGTATATCAGAAATTTTTAATTCAGTTTTCAAAACCTTAAATTGTATTTCAGCAATTGTAAATTTAACTTCAGAAATTTTAAATTCAATTTCAAAAACTTTCAGTTATATTTCTGAAAATTCTAAATCAATTTCAGAAATTTCTAATTTAATTTCAAAAATTTCTTATTAAATTTGAGAAATTTCCAATTTTATTTTACATATATATATTTAAATATCAAGTTCAGTAGCTTGTAATTCAATCTTAGACCTATTTAATTCAAATTCAGAAATTTTTTATTCAATTTCAAGAATTTCCATTTGTATTTCAACATTTTTTATTTGCGATCCATTATTTTCTTATTATTTTTGAGAATTTCCCATTTGTATTTCAGATTTTTTCATTTGTTTTTCAGAATTTTCTCTTTTCTTGTTTCAGAAATTTCAAAAATATTATTTTAGAATTTTCCATTTTTATTTCAAAATTTTCTTATGAAGGATATGAAAAAGATAATTTTTTTGTATTATATGTTGGTAGGTTTTGATTGTTATGTACATTAAGTATAAAAAATTCCAATATGGGAAATATTTATATTTTGGTGGCCACTAAAATATTTTGTATGCCGTGAGCTTCTTGGTACCAAAATAGACAAAATTTTATGGATAGATTTTTTTTGTTAATTTCCCTAAATATCTAATTTTTAAAGATCGATTGTATTATAGCTCTGGAAGGTGTTATCCGAAATACCAAAGGTTTATTTGATAAAACGCAATACATAAATTGTGATTTTATTAATATTGAATTGAAGTTACATGTCTGTCTTTATTATATGGAAATTTGAAGGTTTTTTTACGAAAAAATTTATTATGCTTTTCGACTTTAGACAATATGGTAAAACAATGTACGCATATCATGGCGCAAATTGCCGGTATGATGCAAGAAATGCAGAAAATGCAGTCTGCACTTCCAACACAAAAATGAACTCGAATATTTTTTAACACACCAAAAAATCGATGTCATGTTGATTTACGAAACTTATATGACATCTAGAAGCACTTCTCAATTAAATGGCTATACTTTTTATGAATCAAAGGATCCCAGAGATAGGTCATGTGGTGGTTCATTAAAGTTAATTAAATCAAGAATCAAACGCCAATGGATGGGTGGTCTCTCCGGAAGTAATATACAAGCAACAAACGTTTGCATTGATGAATTTTACCATAATATCGTTTTTTTGTTAGTTTATTGTCCACCGAGATTCTCTTCATAACGAAGGATCAGTACAAACGATTTTTCAAATCTTTAGGTCCCCGCTTCATACCTGCTGGAGACTATACCGCTAAGCACACGTACTGGGGCTTAGTCCGAGAGGTCGTGTCTTATATGATTCGGTGTCTGAAAAGGGGTTTTTTCGCTATTTCAGCTGGACAACCAACCTATTGGCCAACAGACCACAATAAAATTCCAGACGTAATAGACTTTGGCACAGCAAAAGGTATTTCCCCGGAGCCCAAGCCTCCTTGGATTTATCTTCTGACCACTCACCAAAAATAATCACAATTTGCAGTTCTCATCAACGAGCACTATAGGTTACATTTAAGTCGTTTATTTCCAGTAACATTTGGTTAAGAAGTAAAAGCAATATATTAAAAAAAAATCTGGAAAACAATTAGAAAGTTTTGAAAAACAAATCTGAAATACAATTAGAAAGTTTTGAAATACAAATAGAAAATTCTAAAACACAAACAGACATTTCTAAAAAAAAATCGGAATTTTAATTAGGAATTTCTAACTTCGAATGAGAAATTTCTGAAACTAAAATATTAATTTCTAAAATGGTTTTAGAAGTTCTTAAAATTAAATTGAAAATTTCTGAAACGTAACTAAAAGTTTCATAAATACAATTTGTTAGTTCTGAAATACAATTGGAAATGGTGTAGATACTAAAATTAAAGGACAGAGAGTAGTACTTAGGTTCAAGAAAAAATTAAAAATTTTTGTATTAGTAAATGCAATCAAGATTTTTGATGATACTGTATACCAAGAATTAAGAATTTCTACACTTAAAAAACTATTACAGTAATTGATTGTAAGTTATTTAGGAAGTATTCCGTTAAGTTGTCTTTGAATAAAAAAGTTATAAGATTTTAATATCTATAATAATTTTTTTGGTTTAAAGAGTTCTTTGAAGCGTCGACTCCACTGAAATACTGATTTTCGGTTGAAGTAAATTTTGTCAGTTATTTTTTAGTAACATTTAACTTTGTTAATGTTATTTCTGGTAGATTGTGTTTTGCTGTAAATCACAGAAAATTTAGTTAATTTAAGAAGTTTATGTTAGTTAATTTTTTAATGTCTGAATTTAAATGAAATTTTGTGTTATTTAAAATTAATATCCAGTTATTTTAAGTAGCATTTTTACTTAATTTTATATAAATAATTTTTGAGCGTAGATACATATGGGCGGTTTAAATGTAAATCATTTTCATGGTTTAGTTTTTTAATTAAATCTTTACTTAATCAGTTGCTTAAATTTAAGCTACACTTAAACAAACAAAAAGTAATAAAATGTAGCTTTCAAAACTATGCACTACTTCACGAACTATAGGAAAATGATTTCCTATTCAAACTGAACTTAGAAGCTATATTAAAACATTTACATGATTTTAGTAGGCTTCTTCCAACTTTCTATCTTTGAAGAACTTGTAAACCGTTAGCGAAAATTCCTTTGACCAAAATTTATTTTCATTTTATTTATTAATATTTATCTGTATATCTCTTAAGTAGACTGACTTTGGGATTAAGTAAAACCATAAATGTCTTATGAAGCAAAAGGTAAATGATGTGCCACATACTAATATTTCCTTGCTACAGTTTAGTTACATTTTCTGTAACCTAATATCACTTGGTCGTTTAATAATGTATAATGTATTTAGTATTTATATTTATATTTATGCAACTAAATATATACATTTGTAAATATCTACAAATAGTAAATAAGTATGCATGTCGACAGGTTTTTCCATTTAATTATAATCTTTTACTATACCTACAACTATAAATAACCAAATAGGTCTTTGTTAATTGTTGGCTGTATTTTTGTGTCAACTTAAATCTAAAAGCACTAAGAATGAAAAAATTAAGATTTAGTTGTAATATAATACAAACATATTTCTATTTTTTCCTTTTCTTTAATTATTTAAGTACATAATTTATTAGTTTTATTGTGTAATAAATTATTGTATTGTCACTAAATACCTTCTTTTTATTAAAAGAGCAAATTAAATTAAATGAATTTTAATCAAAGTAAGGATAAGAATATTTTAGTGAATATGTTTAACAATAAACTTAATAATGGATAAGTTATATAATGAATAAAAAAATAGTGCTAGAAAATAATAATATATATTATTAGTTTTAAAAAAATAAAATTAAATTAAAACCCACAGCGTTTAAGAGCTGCAAAAAAATTTTTTAAAATAAAAGATAAACATTCTTACTAGTAAACTTAAGTGTAATAATTTTCATAAAAAAATGTATTTAAAAAAACTTTTTCCCCATAGACAAGTGGAATGCATTTACAAGATTCGATGCAGTCTTTCGGCAGTATTATTTGGTCAGAATTCAGTTATTGGAATGTTGGATGTTGAATGGAAAGCTGAATAAAAAGAGGCCTTCTTAGCATCATACAAACAGTTTTAAAATACTGTTTATTAAAGTAAGACTTCTTTTGGAAATATTGCTTTTGAAAGGCAGTGTAAAGAAGATTATTTTGTAGAATAATCTTTCGGTCGAACGGGTCCGAGTCTTTAACAGTAAGTTTTCTTTGCCGAAGGGATTATCAATATTAAACCAAAAAAGCTTGCACATGTCTAGGAAAATCGGATTAATTTTCAAGGCAGGTCTCAGCCCTAAAACTTCACTATTTATGTAATATTTGGATACTTTTTTTAAAAAATATTTAAGAAAATCGTTATTATCAAAATTTGTAACTGTGAGATAGTTAAAGTTTTATAATGTTTAAAAGTAACAGTAGATTGTATCTTTTTTGTATAATAATCATGCAGTTATACCCGCACCACACACGTAGTAGGGAAACTACTTGTTTATGCAGATGTGTGTAACGAAAATGGGTAAAAGTCTGAGATATTTTTTAGGGTTTATCTTAAAATCGCTCTTTGATTCGATTTAAGCATCTCTAACCCTCCGTCCGTCTGTCTGGTTTAGCATTCATATATGTATTTCTGTGAACATTTTACAGGATCTTCGAAGATATTTTTAAAAAACCTGGCACAGACAGCTTTTTAGGCTTTCGTACGATTTGGTTCGTTTAAGGTCGATGCTTTAAAAATTTTTAAAATAAAGCGCATTTTCCACATATGGCAAAAATTTCGAGAAATAACTATGCTGGGATAAAACAACCTAACTGACTAACTAAACGAGAGCATGCATTCTTATTTTCATTTTTACTACTTTTTTAAAAAGGCAATTTTTGAGGAATGAAAAGAAATTTCAATAGATCATGGAACTTTCTACTGCTAATGTCCGTACAAAATCAAAGCTATTATTTTTTGCTTTTCCTTATGTCCATTTATATGTTAGAGATATATGGTAAGTGTACGAGTCCTCATAATTTAATTATTAAAAATTTTTGGTTTTGTTGCCAAATAAAGTGCTGTGTCAAATAAAGAAAAACATTAATTTTTTATTAATTTTTTTATAATGAATAATTTTTGGGACATTCTTGTTCGGAATTAATTTAATTAAGGCAGATCATGAAGCACCTAATATTTATTTATTTATTTTAAATATTAATTGTTCATTTAAATATTGCATTTATGATTACAAGGGTAAATGAGAAAGGCAGAATCGTTTTAATTTAGCTGATAAAAATGTATGCATACTGTGATACTTTCTTATATAAGGTACAAAATTTTTACATGTATTTAATTTAACTACTTTACGATTGTTTGTATACAAACACTCATTAATATGTAAAGGATATAATAAATAACAGGTGTCAATATTGAACATATATCAAACAGTTTATTCAAAATCAGGGACCAAATCGTTACATTCGATTCGAATCGAAATTAAAAAATTCTTATTAGAATTCCTATACTAAAAGCATTGACAACTCGATCAATCGAGTGAATTTTCGATTCAAATCGTCACGGCCCCAAGTTTTTACTAAAAAAAGGTAACTATTTTTGGAAAAAATTCAAAAAAATAAAAGCTGACTTAGAAAATAATTAAAAAAAAAACAATAGCAAAAGCAATAGCTTAAGTTATACTACTGCAGTATAAACAAACAAACTTATTTTTTTCCAAAAAATAAAATATTATTAGTATATATAATTACCAGCAATTTTAACAAAATCAAGATCTTTATCAACAGCTATTTGAATTACTTTTTAGTGGTTTTAACACTACTATTCGCACATTAAAGCAATTAAAAAATTTTAAAAATAAAATAAAATAAAATAAGAAAAAACAAATTCGCGAAACAATATTTCAATCACAGAAAGAATACAAAAATGATTGTTATTAACACTTAGCAAAAATAAGCGCAACAAAAGAAGCAAATAAAAATAAATAAAGACCATCAAGATAAAAATACAAATACAGGTTTGAATATGGCCAGGTGAAGTAAAGAACATACATATACAAAAAATATTAAGCTGACTTTCACCATCAAATATTCAGTGAACTACATTTAAAACAAGCCGGCCAACAACAAATTTAAAAAAACACAAACAAACAAAGTAATTATACTTAATTTTAACATGCAATTAAACTGACAGACACATAATTTATGACTCATAATGTAATAAAATAAATTATTGTTTAATATTTTATTATTACGAGAAAATAAATAAAAAAATAACAGAAATAAGTCTTTAAATTTTTCTAATTAATCTCACATTTAAGTTTTTTTTATAATAATAACTTTGTTAAAATAAAAAAAAAAAAAACACACACAACTTACAAACAGTTCATCACCCATTTCGCAAGCTTTATCTGACTTGTTTTACTTAAAAAAAAAAAGATTTTTTTATTAACAAAATTATTTAGTTATTACTTTGTAATTCTTAAAACATGCACAAAATTTAATAAATATATTTACTTAACGGTGCCACACTCACTTTAAAATAATTTTTATTTAATTTTTAATTATATGTTAATATTATTTTATTGAACGTTATTTACGTTGTTACTTAGTTGACTGCGGGAGAAAAACTAAACAATTTAATTCTAAATTACGTTACAGTTGTATGTGGTTAATTCACGTATATTAATATTAAAAAGCTCAACAATATTCAATAACAAATATGAATCAGCGGCAAAGAGTAATAAACACAAGTCACTTTAAAATATAAAGCACACATTAAACGTGTATTAGTCAGGTAGATATGTAGAGTTTGTGTTAATAAACTATTGAAACCAGTATTGCCAGAAAAATGTGTTGCATGGGAAAAATAAATAGCCGTCCGTAAATTTGGTTCTAGCCCAAAGATAAAAATTGTTAAATAATATGTTTAAACACAAAAAATAATGCTGCATTCTAATTTCAATTTAATTTGGGTTAACTTGAAGATATTTGCTACCAACGCTCAGTGCCAAACAAAGCTAGTGTCGAAAAAATAAACTTTTTCAAGATAAATATTCAATAATAATCCTATAACAATAATAATATACTAATAAGGCTGATAGACTACTAGGTAAATTTGAAATTGAAAAGTTGTTCAAAAATTTGCTGGAATAAAGATTTGTAAAATAATTTTCTATATACTCGTATGAGCGTTAAATTTTCTTTATTTGTTTTTTAAAAAAATTATTTTTTTTTTTTTATTTTGCAGCAAAAGTTAGCCCTTTATTAAAGTGTATATTTCTTTTCTTTATAAATGAGTTCTAAACTATATAAAAAAAAAACAAATTATTATTTATCACCTCCAGATGATAACAGAAAAGTAATAATTTTGGTTGCAAAAAAATAAGAAAATATTGAATTTAAGGTTTGAGGTAAAGATGAAATTAAAATAAGCAAATAAATGAATATAAAATATTAACTACAGATTTAAGAAATTTTTTATTAAAAAAACTTTTTGAGTATTTATTTTAGCAGATTAATCAAACATTTGAGATTATGAAATTTTCACATACGGTAACACTGCATTTAAGCCTCTGTTTATAGAAAAGTTTAAAACATTGCAAAAAAGCCAAAAGCCAGTTTACTGCTTCTTCTTTAAAACTGTTTTTTTTTTTGTTTCTTACAAGTAAAAGGCAACTTAAAATTCATTCATGATCATGAAACAATTAATACAAGGTAACCTTAATTTCACAGCTGATTATTATTTGCAACTTTTTAAAGCAATTTGTTTTCCTTTGTGGTTTTGTTTTATTACTTATCATTGTAATCTTTGTACCATAATATTACAACTAGAATAAAAAGTCGTAACAGGTAGTTTTTGAAAATGATTCTATCAACCTTTTTTTGTTAAAAATGTGAAAAACTAAACTAGTGGATTTCAGTCTCTGCCGTGATGGCGAAAGTTAAATTGCTAATAATATTTTCTACGCCCTACACGAGGTTAAGACTGAAGATTGCAAGGCGGCAAAAACTGCAAAAATTTATAAACCTAATAAATGTTATAGCTTTTGGCTAAAAAAGTGTTTAAAATATTTCTTTGTCTAATTGTATTAGCTGTAACAATTTTTTAAATAAATACTTAAGCCTTGTTGCCAAGCTAAATTTATCAATTACAATCGAATGGAAAATATCTTGTGAAATTTGTCGATATAAAATAGATATTGGGTTTTTTTCGTAGTTCTATTTGGTAAAGACAAAATTAAATTTATAGAAATCTACAGTAGTTACACACAAAAAATTTAAATTGACTATCTTCGTCTACGTTTGGCTTTCAAATTGTTATTTTAAACTTAATTATTTAAAAATACAAAAATAATTATGGCAAATTAATTATATAAAGAAGGTAAGTCCCATTTCTTCCTTTTTAGGGGTTTGCTACCCCAAGGTTTATTCACCCCAACTTTGTTCCCGTTTAGCCTCAAAAAAATGTGATCATTAAGGGGTCATATGAAGGAAAACTTATCGGAAACAGTGCATTTGTTAAAGATTTAAAAGCCCCAACTGTTAGATCTCGTTTTAAAGATTTAGCGCTACTTCACCTAACAACCCACACAGATCTCAAATCAAATTTTTTTGTCATAAATTCAAAAAGCGATATTAAAGCATAAATTTTTTGCCCACCTACACATTTGAAAAAAAAAATTAATGAAAGGTTTATGCTAATTTTTATTTATTGTTGAACTTACAGTTTTTAATACAAATTCCATCTGAGAGATGGATGATGCTTGACCGTTAGTCAAGTGTTTCCAAAGAGACTTTTAATAGAAAAAATCATAATGTATATGAAGAGTAAACTTCGTCCTAACATACAGAATAAGAAAAGAGAGGAAACCGTTTACCTTTCTCTGTTACATGTAAGTTAAGTAGGTGATGTTTACAACCAAAAGACACTACTACCGTTCAAAGAGTACTGATGACGAAATTGCGTAGCTGCTTTCGAAAATGCATTCTACTCGGCTAGCATCGGTAGAAAAATCAGCTTTTTTCAAATTAAAGTCTCTTTCAACATTAACGGAAAAATAGTATTTTTTTTTAATAAAAATAAATAATATGAACTTAAGCCAAACTAAAAAGCAAAAATTTGTAAGAAAGGTTTATTTTAATTTTCGGACCACGCCCACCGCCTATTATCCCTACAATATTAATAAAGTGCCATATTTGTCACACGCAAAATATTGACACTCACGCTAACAGATATATAGATGATTAGTTCGTTTACTCCAATTCGTACCGTACCAGTCTGAGCCTTGCAGGGATTTTCGTATCTTAAGGTACGTCTTCTAAGTCAGTTACTTAGTTAAATATCATGATTCCTACTTTGTTTTGTTATATTTTTGGAAAATAATTTAAATTATGTGATAGTTTTGCAAATTTTTTTGTTTGACTTATTTTGCAAATATTGAATTTCTTTTTAAAGATCTTAAAGTACCCATTTGCCAAAATTTCATCTTTTTGTCCCAAAATTTTAGCATTTTAAAAAATGATTTGGGACCACTGTGCAAACTATTCATGACTTATTTTTTTTGTGGTATTAGAATTCTATTACGAAATAATATTTTTTTAAGAACATCGTACCAAATCTAGTTAAATTGTTGATGCTACCCCTATAGTAGATATTGGCCCGGGAAATCGTTTTAACCTTTAAAAGCACCTTATTTATGCTGGTATTAGAAATTTATTAATATGGAATTGTTTTTATTTTAAGCAAAATATCACACATTTTTTAACAAGAAAAGAAAACAACATTAGTTACTGAGCTAATAAAATAAAAAACTGAAATTTAGGAAAAACAGTCATATAAAAAGAAATGCTGTAGATCTCTTTATTTTGCTTAAAAATTAAATTTGCTCTTAATTGGCTACAACATTGTTGAATCTAATTAATATAACAAAAACCGTAACAACAAGCATCTGATTTATTGAATAATATATTATACTAATTCTAATGTTTACATGTACAGTGGGTAACATAATTGAGTACCTGTATGCTCATTGTAAACTTAAGTTTGTTTAAGATTAAAAGTAATAAAGTAAATTAAATGTTTAAAAAGTTTAGTTTTTGTTATTTAAATAAAATGCAAAATTGAGATTATATAAGTTGTGGTTTTAATTTTTTATTTTCTTAAAATTCATTTTAAATCTTCTTTAATACTTACTGGCTTTTTAAGAACTTTTAAGAACTTTTTTGTTTTGCTTTATTATTTTTTTAAACATATGCAATAACTATATTATGTTCACGGTGTACAAACATTTACACATTTATGGCCCCAACTGTAGATATAATAGTTTGTATCTTTGTAATGCTTGTTAGTCAAAAGTGAACTTGAAAAAAGTACTCTATGGAATACACAATAAAGTAACATCAACAAGCTTCGTATCTTGTATGTCGAATGTAACTACTTATTAGAGATCTGCAACGGAGAAATTTTCAAATAACTTTTGAAATTTGACTTGTATTCGCTCGCAGTGCGCGAGTACGGAAGATAGCTTAACCGTAGTCTGTCAAATGCAAACATTTTTGTAAATGATATAAAACAAATACCTAAAAATATGAACGCAAATAAGAAAGTACAACAACAAGTTCTTGTGCCAATACTAAGCAAATCAAAAAATGTAATATGTGTTTGTCGACTACTTTTGCGAGAACGAGTATAACCGTAGCTGATAGATAATTTCATCATCAACTTGAATTTTTTTAGCAGAAAGAAAAAGAGAACAAGAAATCTCAAATAAAAAACTTTGTCACGTAACAGCGAGTACAAAGTTTATAAATATAACGTTCATAGAAAAAAAAACTTAAAGTCCCTTAACTTGGTAATACATATATTACGCCATGTCAAAATATGTTAGTACAAATCTCATCATATAAAAGCATAATGTATTGAGTAGAAGAGAAAACGGATACAAAATTTAACAAATGTTTGTTAAATGTTTTATTTCTTAACCATTTTAAAAACTTACGTATTCCCATCACATCAGAAGTGTTAAAGATTTGCAGCACTTACAACGTCAAACAATCCAAATCATGCTGTTTTTGTTAATAGTGTAGAATTTAAACCATATGCCGTTTCCGCAAAACACCAACACCGTCCGTGTAAACATGAAAAATACCTAAAACCGATTTTTATTATATTTTTGTAAATACGGAAAGAATTTCATAATATATAAATCCTACAAAATCTAAATCATTTGTGTTACTATGTAAGGCCATCTTCATGGGTTAGACGCATTACGAATAAAAGTTCACCTTTTACAGTACTCAAGTATACACAAAGTTTAAGTGTATCCGTACAGCTCTCTACTACTTACAAAGTTTGAATGTTGCATTTAAATGTTAACACATAAGCAATACTTACATAGGTTGATTCATGAGCATAAAATATTGCACAGATATACGGATATAGGAATGTATGTATCAATAGTTAATGTGTGTCAATAGCATACAATCTAAATTAGTGTTTACTCATGTCAACGATAGAAATAATTTAGAAATACAAACAGATAGTTATTTATTTATTTATTTATTTATTTAGTCTATGGAGTATATCCTTACAGACATTTAAAAAGTATAATAATTACAATTTTTTATAGTTACAAAAAACAGAAAAAATTAAATAGTAACAATGAACATAATACGACAAATGATGTTTAGGAATTTAAAAAAACAATAATTGATTTTTTTATTGCATTTGGACTTAATGAGTAATTAATAAATCGATACAGTTGGTTAAATTCATTGCACATTCTTCTCATAGGGTCAGCGTCAGGGTAATTAGCTCTTAAAAATGTAATTGACAGTGGTAGGAAATATCGAGATAATCTTTGTGGTACATTAAATACAATATCATTTATCAAAAATCCGGAACATATATCGCCTCTAATAACGTTCATTATAAATGACACATTTAGCATGGTTCTTCGGCTCTTTAATGTAGGCAATTTTATAAGAGCCAAGCGGGAAGTGTACGAAGGCATATTACGCGGGTCAAAATGTAGTCCACGTAGGCAAAATAGTAAAAATTGTTTCTGCACTGATTCTATCGCATTGGAATGTATCTGGTAAATAGGATCCCATATTATCGATCCATATTCTAAAATTGGACGAACAAGCGAGATATAAAGCGCTTTCGTAATATACGGATCCTTAAACTCCTTCGACCATCGTTTTATATAACCAAATGCGACCCTGGCCTTATTAATTGTACAAGTAATATGCGCAATAAAGCTCAGTTTTTGGTCAAATAAAATTCCAAGATCAAGAAAACGGTCAACAACATCAACTTTATAACTACCCAGAAAATAATTTACCGCAATTGGAGTAGTCCTTGAAAATCGCATCAACTTGCATTTTTTCACATTAAGCTCCATCAAGTTAGTGCTACACCATTCGTAAAACGATTTCAAGTCTATTTGAAAAAGCTGTCGATCCAAATGACTGTTGTAAGTAATGAAAATCTTAACATCATCCGCATACAATAAAATGTTTGAATACTTTATGATCTGAGGCAAGTCATTTATAAATAAAGAAAAAAGAAGAGGCCCAAGGTGGCTACCCTGTGGTACTCCAGAACGAGCATGTATACTTTTTGACGTTACGTTATTAAAACAAACAGTTTGAGCTCTATTCGATAGATACGCTTCAATCCATTTTGTTGCCAAATCCGTAAAGCCCATCATCCGTAATTTTCTAATTAAAAGTTGGTGATTTACCTTATCAAAGGCTTTTGAGAAATCGGTATAGATAACATCAGTTTGATTACGATAAAAAAATCCACGATTAATGGCAGATGTAAGGTGAAGTAAATTAGTTGTTGTTGAACATCCTTTTTGAAATCCATGTTGATACGGAGATATAAGACTAGATACCTGGAAATAAAGCTGTTCGGTGATAAATTTTTCAAGTAACTTAGGTATACTACTCAATTTTGCTATACCCCTATAATTTTCAATATCAGATTTTTTCCCAGATTTAAACAATGGGACTATAAAAGAGTCATTCCAAACTTTAGGTGAGTACCCATATTTAATTGATACGTTAAACAACAGTGTCAGGGGGTAAGCTAAGGCATCAGCACAATTAATTAAGATGCAACTTGGAATTTTGTTCGGACCGCAACTATATGAGAACTTCAATTTCTTTAACTCAGCTGCAACTTCATCGGTATCTAAAAACGACAAAGATATGGAATGATGTTCATCTAAAGGATAAGGGTATTCTAATATATCATCAAAAGTTGTATCAGCGTATGTGGTAGAGAAAAAGTCAGCAAACATGTTACTTATAATAGCATTGTCACAAGATTCGTTATTTTGATAAGACATAATTTTTGGAAAGCCCGTTGATTTTTTCTTCGAGTTTATAAATCTATAGAAAGATTTAGGGTTTCGCGTTAAATTAGTTTTGATTTTTGCCAGATAAAGAGCGTATAATTGATTATTTAATCTAGTATATTCTGCTCGACACACTGAATATTTTAAATAATCAACAGAAGACCCTGAGGTCTTGAATTTTTTATAGTATTTAGACTTTTTATTCTTCGCACGGATTAATTCCTTGTTGTTCCAAGGCGGTCCAGGTAAAGATTTTATCAAATGTTTTGGTATGCATAGTTCCATAAAAGAAAGCATTTTATCATAAAATATATCAAATATCTGGCTCATGGTTAAAGATGGTTCTTCAAATGATAAGATGTCTCCCCAATTGGTATTCAAAATAAGTTCATTTAAGTTGTAATAATTGGTTTGTCCAAAGGAAAAAACTCTATTATTATCGAGTGATGAATGCAAGATGTTGTTAACTGGAGTATATAAAATTAGCTCAATTGCAGGATGAAAACGATCTTCTGGGATAGTTATAGGATCAACCCGGTGGATATAGCAGTCTTCCTTATCATTGACAAATACTAAGTCCAGAATTTTCGAATAATCATTAAGTATTCCATTAATTTGAAAAAGACTTAACTCATATAAAATATTAAATAACTCATTGAAGGTGTCATTATTTGTGGAATGAACATAATAACCATCTACCGCTGAGAAATTCCAAGAAATTGATGGAATGTTAAAGTCACCCAGGATTATAAGTGAATCAGTTTCATTAGCAGAGCGTGAAACCGCTTTTATTGCCTCACCATGTTGAATATATAGGGACTGAGGGGATGATGGAGGGATATATGAGCACGTTAAGAATATTCTCTTGCTATTGAGCCTTATAACAACAGCTATAAATTCGATATTAGGCAATTGATCAAACACAAAAAGTTCAGATGAGATAAAACTGGAAACTGCAATGAGAACACCCCCTCCATACGAGCCACGATCACGACGAAAAATAGTGTATCTATTACATAGTATTTCAGAGTTTAAAAACGATTCATTAAGCCATGTTTCAGTAAATGCCAATATGTGATAGTTACAATCAAAACTCTCCAAATATAAACTGGATAGTTTTGTCCTTAAACCGCGAACATTTTGGTACAGCAATGATAATGAATCAGTAAAATTTACATTTAGTTTTTTGGATCACGACGAGGAAGAACGCCAACTCTATTAGATTTAGGTTTTTCTCTAAAAACATATTCACGAACCAAGGTGTTTTCGGGCCAAAAGTTAGGATCAATGATTTTATCGAAAGCATCCGGTGAAATTGATATTTTAAATGACGAAATTGATCTGGATACCGAAAATGTAAATTTATGTATCAAAGCATCTATATCACGGCCATATTTTGATTTAATATAGTAATTGACATCATCAGATGAAGTGTCACATGCCAACCGGGAAACAAAAATAGTTTTTCTTGGCGGAACCGCTTGCAGGGGCTTATGAGCAAATAAGTCTAAAGTTGTAGCACCATTAATGTCTGTATTCCCTGCTGACAGACTGGAAATTGAAGGCCCATTACAAAGATTGCTGTCAGCCAGAGGAGAAAGTAATTGTCGGGGATCAAATGCATTATATGATGTAGAAGGCATAGAACTATTATTATCGACAGCATTAATGTGGTTCATAGATGGTAATGAAGAGCTATCTATAATGGAGACCAGAGGCAACTTGTTTGCTTTACTTTTCTCCCTAGGAGACCTATCATCGCCGTCATTAATAAAATTATCCAAACTTGGAAAGCTATCAAATAATTTGCCAAATTTGGCCAGCCTAGATTGCAGAGACGAAAAATCTTTATTTAATTGTTCAAATTCCCCTTTATGGCCTTTAAAAAATTTGTAAAATTCGATGTTAATTGTCTTGCAGCTTGCACAAGTCCAGTGTAGGGATTTGGCTGGATCTAAAAGCGCATCGGCATCACGCGCTTTAAGTGCAGTACATTTTAAATGAAAGCTACCCAAGCATAGCCAGCACGAAATCATCCGATCGTTCCCCTTAACAGCACAATTTGTGTTTGAACAATCCATGCTTTAGCAATAAATATATCGAAATATGTGTAATAAACTAATGTGTAATATTATGATTTCCGGGTAGTAGTTTATGAGCGAGAAGTAGATGGCACTTGCAAATTGTAAATAAATATTTATCAAAGACTCAAACTAGTTAATATTAAAATAAACGGTAGATGTCGCTCAGAAAACAGTAAGTATTCAATACACAAACCAGATCATACATAAAATCCGGAATACAGCAACCGCGTAGATTAACAGATGTAACAGAATTCAATATAATGATCAGCTGTCACACAGCAATGCAAATATCGGTATGATGACAAAGTAAATAATAGCAATAAACAAATTACCAAAATGCAAAAATTGTTTAAACATTTACAATAAACAGGAGGCAGTTCAGGAAAAACTCCACAATATTAACGAAACCAACAGTCCACCGGGTACTTTAAGATACGACAATAATTTGATTTATCCACAAACACGCTTTTAAAATAATAATAATACAGAGCAATATACAAAGCGACCAACTTTAATTTTACTCTTGCATAGATATACGCACAACCAAGCCAAGTTAAAGTCGATGGAATGACAGACGAACAAATTTATCAACAGCCAGTTTATTTAAAAACGTAATCACAGTGTAGGTTTGGAATTAGAAATTATTTTTATTACACTTTTGTAGATGTTGATGCTGCTATTGTTGTTATTTCGTTATTCTCGTTACGTAAATAAAAAATTAACAGATAAATAGATAGATTTAGTGACACAAAATATTTTTCTGTCAGACGGGAGGTTTTGACGTTCATATATACTACACAAACGTATGTATAATTGCAGATACGTAGCGCATTATAACACTACATACTGATATAGATTTACTTTTTTCGTTGTGAAATATATGATCTTTTTTTGAACATGCATACATCTTTAGATAACGGGATAAATTCGACATATGTATTTGTGTACTTACTTTTATTTTGGCATTGAAATATTATGCTAAATACTAAAATACTTATTTATTAAGGTGCACGTTAGTTTTTTTTTTAATTTTAAGTAAATTATGCAAAGTTTTTTCACATATGTCCCCAGAGTAAGGATTTATTGAGCATGAAAATTCTAGTGGTTTCACATCTTGGCTTGTTGGACCATCTGGCACCGAGTGGATAAATACACCACGCGGAGCTTAAGGGAAGAGAGGAGAATACCACCGAAATGGTCAACTTCACTATCATTATATTTCACACCATTCCATGCAAGTGTATCGGCAACACAGTTTCCCGCATTGGTCCCATGTTCTTACACCCCCGCTAGGATGATGTTAGAATGCATCGCCATCCAATTCAAGGATACCCAGTCTAGCTACGATACAGAGTATACATCAGTAATGTACGAAATGGCGGCACGGCTTTGCTGGTTTCCTTATCGCCGACAGGTCAGCCTGAAGCATAAATCCGGAAGTCTAGAGTTCTGACTGTGCAATGAATATGCCCTCACCAACACCAGTTATCCCATTAGACCAATTCGAATATAACTTCAAATCAACAGGTCCCTAAGAGGTGATTTCATCCGTGTCTCCCTCTAAGATGACGAAGGAGAATTTTTCTGCGGAGAAAAGGTTTTTGTGTGCCATAGTCAATCAGAACGGCAGCGAAATCTTATATTTGTCTGTGAACAGTAGAAGCTCCGTTCTAGAAGTCTAATAGATATCGCGTTCTCTGCTCTCTATTCAAGTCCACACTGTAAGAGATGCTATTTCGATAGACACCAGATATTGCAACTGGTTCGTCATTTGCATAGGCGACAGTCTCCAGTCCCATCGAGTCCAAAGGCCTGAGCAACAAATTAAGAGTCATGTTCCACAGTAATTGTGATAGAATACTTTCCTTAGGGGTTCCCATATTGGCTGACCTCGTAGCTCCAGCTTGTCCCCATTTAGATTTTATTAATCTACGTTCTAGTAGATTGAAAATAAATGCAACCTGAGAGCTGTCAACCACCATCTAACGTGGGGTCCAGATGATGGGCTAACGTTCTTAAAGGCGACCACTACCTCCCGAAACGATACAAGTGTATAGTTTTGAAATTTAAGGTACCTTTTAACTCAAGCAACTAACAAGTGGAGAGCCGTTTCCACCGATCTGCACTTGGCGTGTTGGAAATCCGAAAAAAAAATTGGGTGGATTGTCGCCCTTAAGTGGACATCGACTAATCTTTCCAGCTTTTAAGCAAAAAAGACGTAAGATTAAATGGCCTGCGTGGGGATGAACGACAAGCAGAGGCAAGCGTTTGAAATTTTAAGAAGCTTCAGGGGGGCTAGCTCAAAATTACCCTGCAGGTCACCTGGAATCGGTCTATCTGGTCATGTAGCTAGTAGCCTGCTTGTGAACGCCCTGTTCTTAAATAAGGAACGCGGTGCTGCCAAAAAAAAAAAACGGCTGTTGTCGAAATAAGACAAAGCGTTGCAAAAAAAACGGCTGTTGTCTAAATAAGTACAAAGGTTTTCCAAATAATGGACTCCATCCATTGTCAGATAAATAACAATCGCCCTTAGCTCCCTTTTGACAACAAATGGTGCCAATATAGTTTCCCCCTGTCTGGACGCATTTAGTCTGCACAAATATCTGGACTAAAACTATCTAGTCGAAAAAACTATCTTGTTTAGGTATTATGCCAATATTATATTTGTGTGATATACGTGAAAGTAACTTCAGAAATACGAGCTGTCGGCTTATAACATTATGTTTCTTAAATAAATGGCTCGGCTATCTCTTGGTATTTATCTGCCTAACATTGTCTTAAAACTAACAAACTAAAATAAAATATTTCCCGTTAGTGTACAAAATTTTAAGGAAGTACAAATTTTGTTTTCGTATTCTGTTAAAGCTATCTTAAGTGTAAATTTTTAATAGCTTAGAAGTTACAAATAGTATCTCAGGGTAGGTTAGGTTGTAAAGAGTGATGAAAAGAGCTAAAGCCCCCCATACATCAACATTTGGAGTCCTTCTGAGTCTACTATTAAGAAGAGGTTATACATCAAGTAAAGATGTCATCGGGATTGTAAACTTTTACTATACAACTCAGTTTTAAAACCAAATTGGGGCACTGCTTCCGCCTCTAACATTAAAAAATTCAACACCGTCAAAACAAAATTCTAAGAATGATAACTGGTGCTCCTTGGTATATTAAAAACAGCACCATCTACAACCATAATACGGCTTGAACATTTTCAACCAATATGGAAAGTTGCCTCAGTAAAGATGGTTCCTAAGCCTGGTAAAGATCCTTTGAAGATAAAGTCTTATAGGCCCATAAGTTTGTTACCAACTTTGTCAAAACTGTTTGAAAGGCTGCTTAAAAACAAGCTGACTCCGATTCTGAATGAAAACAACTGCATTCTAGATCATCAATTTGGCTTTAGAAGTCAACATAGCACAATCGAACAAACTCACAGACTGGTGCAGGTTATAAGAAAAACCTTTGAGGAAAAGAAGTTCTGCTCCGCGCTTATTATTGATGTCTCTCAGGCTTTCGATAAAGTATGGCAGGAAGCCCTGTTAAACAAACTAAAGCTAAGCCTTTCATCTGATATTTTCAACCTATTAGAAAAGTACATAACCGGTCGACAATTTATGATCAAGGAGGGAAACCAATTAAGTTGTTCCCAACCAATAGGGGCTGGTGTACCTCAAGGGAGTATACTAGGTCCAATTTTGTATAATGCTTTACACGGCAGATATGCCAACCAACAGTTTTATGTACACGTCTACATTTGCTGATGATACGGCTTTTCTCAGTATTTAAAAATACCCTAAAGAAGCTTCGTGCCAATTGCAACAACGCGTAAACCAAGTAAAGAAATGATCAAAATTATGGGGAATAAAAATTAATGAGCAAACATTTACTCACATAACTTTAACTTTACGCAAAGAAACGTACTCTCCAATCCCTATTAACAACAATATGGTGCCTCAACGATTTGAGACGAAATACCTTGGCATTCATCTGGACCGTCGCCTTACATGGAAGTCCCACATAGATGCGAAGTTGACGCAAATGCAACTTAAAACTACACAAATTCATTGGCTTATTGGCAGAAACTCTGTGCTTCGTCTTGATTGGAAACTTCTACTCTACAAATCGACTTTAAAACCAATTTGGTGCTACGGTATACAATTATTGGGCACTGCTTCCGCATCCAACATAGAAAAAATTTAACGCCGTCAAAATAAAATCCTAATAATGATAACTAGGACACCCTGGTATGTTAAAAAGGGCAACATCCACAAGGATCTACAAGTTCCACTAGTTAAATGCGAAATCCTGAACTATGTAGACTTTTTTTTTAAATAAGTTGGAAACTCACCCAAATCCGCTCGCCCGAAGGATCTTGTAACATAGAGGGCAAACCCGTCTTAAAAGAAGGGATACTATTGCGTTTAGATCATACCTTGGGAATAATTTATTTTTATTGTAAAAACACTTAAATTGTTTTGGTACTGACTGGACTAATAATAAACACACTTAGTTTCAAGATTTGAATACTTATTGTTAGTTCGCTTAAACGAAGGTTCAGTAATAAAAATATAAAGAAAAAAAAATACAAAGAAGTAAAGAGGAAAAGATGTATTAAGGCCAACAAGAAGAAAAAATACTTCAAAGAAGTAAAACCGAAAACCAAGTTTAAACAAAATAAAGCGCTTCTCCTGTTTTACTTCTTTCCAACATTTCGAAAAAGTGCCAGAAAATTTGTTAATTGGAATACTATACTTTTTTAAATTTGTATTTTTGTTAAAGCAATAACCAAATTTGTTCTACTTGGCCCGTTTTTAACCCCTTTTAGTCTGCAGTCAATTGACAGTTTGTATTTCAAGTCTTTAGCTTGACACGTTTGCACTAAACTATGATAGGTGAGGCAGTCGGTAATATACCCTATTCCATTGTATATATTCAGTTTTCAACTTGATTACCTATTTTAACTATCTACCAGAGCTTAAAAATCAAAAATTATTTTTGAATAACAATATCTCGCTGCTAAAACGCATGCTAAATTAAATATTCCTTTTTTCGGGTTGTCAGCAAAAATTATGCGTGTCATAATTTTCTTTTCATACAAAATATTAAACAAAAGCAGAAAAAGAAATCTAAAATATAATGTGTAAACTCCTTTTTTATTCAACGAAGTGACTGTTTAACAGTGTAATTCAAAAGGAAAGATGAGCTGGTATAGCACTGCATCTAATGGCTAAAAGTACATCCTATATAACATAATTTATTTTATTTATAACATAAAAAAAACTGCGAATGCCGGTAACGAAAAAGTCGAAAAAGCCATTTTTTAATAAAATTAAAAACGTTTTATTAAAAGAAGCTTAAGGAGCGATATTTCTGAACATAATAACGCGTTTTAATTAAACCCTGATGACAGAATTTTGGAGGGGATTTTTAAAATCTAGATGACCATAAAACAAAAAAGTTAATCAATATCTCAATACGGAGAAAAAGGTTTTACAAGTGATTATAGATTCAAATTTGTACTTTAAATCAAAAGAGTAAATTATGTTGCAAAAAACATTTACTTGACACGCATTTTAATATAGTCAGGACCTTTTTTAAACTATATGGGGTGCTTAGCCACAATAATTATAAATAAAAATTGTTAAAATTAATAGCTGATAAATTATTTTGAGTATTATTAGTAAAACTTTTGGATTCCCTGCAAGTTTTTCAAAAAAAAAAAAAAGAAATCAAGATTTTGGCTTTATTCAAGAATAAAAAATTACAGGTAAAGTGTTAAAATATTTATTCATTTAGACCTTATCTACTTATATAATCAAATATAACATGGGGTTAGAACTAAATCTGAATCAGCTATTGAACAAACTCTGATGACACTATTTTCTAAAGGGTCCATTTATTTTCTGACGCTTTTGAGGCCCAGAAAAAGAAAATTATCCCCATTCTCCCTTAAACTGTGTAAAGGTTTTACTACCCTTTGAAAGTAGAATCAATCTGTTTTCCTTTTGTAATTTTTAAAAAGTTTAATAAGTTTAAAAGCATGCAAAATCATACTTTTAGCTTTGCAATAAAGTGCATAAATATAGAAACGAAAGTTACCAAACACAGCAATTGATTTTAAAAATATGCTTTGCCCCAATAAAAGCAATACACACATACATAAACCATTTTTCGCATATACGCTTTGTGTTAGCAAAACCCAAATCTATTTATCATGAATCATTTAACCGAGTAGAGAAAAATAGGTCACGACCATGAACAAGAAAAAAATCAATGACGTGTAAATTGCACGTTTAGCAATAAAAAGGAAAACGTTTCCTTTTAACAGCTGTAGAAAGAACTGAGACAAGGATATAAAAAGTAACTCAATCTAGACACTGAGTCATAGAAGATAATGGACAAGCGTTCTTTAATTTTATGTTAAAAGTATTAAAGAGAAATTAGAACTCTATACAGCTGTACAGTATATCTCAGATAAAGAAAATCAAATCTTTTCAGTTTGTTTGAAAAAAACAATATTAAAACCAAATTTTCATATATGGAAGCATAGAAAGGTCCTAACTTGCATTACATAAAATTTTTAAAATTTCGTTAATTTCGATTATTGGTCCGCTTATATATCAAAATAAGTCAAACTATATATTAAGGTAACACTATATAATAAAATTTGTTTTATTTTGCACAATTACCAAACAATCAATAAAATTTAAAATTTTTTTAATGTTTATGTGAGTTTTTTTTTAACTAACGTACATGTTTTATAAAGTACTGTTCAGTACATTACCAAAACAACACCTCTAAAATATTTAAAAGTAACAGAAAGTTAACAAAAGTACTAAGTTAAAACAGACGCAAAGGTGTGTGTTCTAACACTGTATATAAAAGGAAACTGTTTTAACATTGCAATATTCTAGTAAAAAGGACAGTGATAATAATGCAGTTTTTTTTCTAAAGTAAATATATCTATCTATTAAAACAGACGCTATAGGTGCGAGTGTATGTATTTAAAGTATAAGTATATGTCAAGGAATAAATATAATAACTATAATTTTAACATGACATTTACTTACACGCAAATCATATTTAAGTGATTTGAAGGGTGACCATTTATACTGTTTTTTATTCATGGTACTTATTAAAACTTTGTAAAGTTAAAATATATTGATTTTTGAGAAACATACTAACAGCCGTATTCATAATGAGAACTTGTGCACTGCATATCTATTTGGTTATTTATGATACTTTTTATATCAAAGAATAGGCTCCGCACAAGTAGTGTATAACTAGTAATTTTCATATGTCTGTCAAAAATTACTCTTGTTTTGATAGACAGTGGATATAAAAGTGCTATTAATAAGCTCTTATATAACCAGTACATAGGCCTAATATGTATTTTAGTTATGCACTGGATATGTTGACTACATAGGCAGTGTATAACTTTTCATTATGAAAACAGCTGTAATTGTACTAATTTTTCTAGATTTGATTATTTTTCAAAAAAAAAATTAAGCTTAAAAGATAAGTATTTTTTAGCAGAAGAAAGCGTATTAATATATATTTAATCTCTCAAATCTAGTTTTGAGTCAATTAACAGTTTCCACAAATTACTAGGTTTTTTTTTAATTTATCTTTAAACAACTCAGGAATATGTTTTCATTTGATCGTTTTAATTCGAGGTCGTTCATAGACTATAAAAACAAGAAGTGTACTTTTTTCGGTCTAGAAACAAATGATCATCTTAGGGGTATGCCCTTACTTTAATAGTAAATTTTGGTTGCTTATTGACCTTGTATTATTGAAACAAGTCAAAAAGAAATTTTTTAAAACATTTGTTAAACATTTTTTCTATAGTCATAATAAAGTGAAAGAAAAACTATTTTATATTTTACTGAAAGGAGTGCCAGAAATATATGTACTCACGTTAAATAAAAGAATGATATTAAAATTTAATTTTGAATTTTTAAAGAAAACAAGCAGTCAAAAAGAAACGATGAAGTGTCAAGTAAAGTACACTATCTGGATGGTATTAACCAAAATTTTTGGATAACTAGGTGCTTTTAAAATTCTTGTTTTGTTTATTTTTTTAATTTTTATTTATTTGACGAGGAATAGTTTCAATTTTCTGATTTTAATTATGTTAAGAAATATTTTTTTTTACTTTTTTTTCTGAACAGAAATATTTATTATGTTTCGGTTTTTTTTGAGACACAAAAATAAGCTATGCAAATCGTATTCTTTATATTCAAAACATAATTATAATGATTTTGATGATAATTAAGTTTAGCCATGTACATATGAAAACACATAATTCTAGTCTTCATATTACAAAAAAGAGTCGTTATTATAAAAATCAAGGTGCACACACTTATTTTCCAAAGCCTTAGGCATTTGTTTAGAAGAAAATAAGAAGGACTGCAATTTGTTTATATAAAAAGTAGCTTTTGAACACAATTTACTTTATTTTAAATACCACCGCAAGCACAAATTGCTCGGAAGGTAAGGGGGTTTTTGCGGGTGGGTTTAACTGAATTTTCATGATGGATGCACTCACAAATTTGGTAAGACCACCTCTATTTGAAAGAGACTTTCAAATATTGTTATATGCTTGAAAAGCATTTCTTGTTTTGTAACTTATGAGGTTAAATTTTCTTTGTAAGGAGTAGGACTTATATGACACCCGTGATAAACTCTGAATTGTCCACGATATGTTGTATGTGACTTTAATTGTTGTGGAAACTGAAAAAGGCTTATAAAGAACATATTCTAGCATAAGTTAATACAAGTTGTGCACATGAAGTGCTTTAAAGTAATTTTTTTACCGGCAGTGATAATTTACTATTTTTAACTGGTTTTATTTTATATATGTAAGTATATGCATACAAAAATATCAAAAATTGACAGTTATACTTGCCAAAAAAAAAAAAAAAAAAATAAACTATAAAATAAATATTTATTTTAGAACATCTAGTTATCTTACCTACCTTTTTGGATATTTTTTGTCTTTTTAACTACATGTACGAATACCAGAATCTTTGACATACTAAAAATACCTACTTTTATCCAGAATTTTTTCGTTAGAATAAAAACTAACTTGCTGGTAACTCTCTGGAATGGTTAATACACTTTCAAGTCTGTATATTTCAGGGCCGTTTGCCAGTATTGTCATTTTCAACTTACAAGGCATTTTATATTTTCATAGGTGGAAGTGTCACTATCCAGCGCTTTTGCGCTCCCAAGATTATTGTCAAAAATATTATATATGTACATATTTAAGGCCTGGAGGAAATATCCAGGGCTGGGAAGACAAGGCGGCTGGCATCTTCCAAGAAATTATGGAGCATATTTGTTTGGCAACATTAAGAACCCAAGGGGTCTATGTGGGATCCTTAGGGCCAATAGTTCAATCTAAAAATATTATAAGAATAAAATATAAGAACATATTATACTATGTTTATTGAGGTTATTAAATATAAGCAGATAATAAATGGAAATATTTTCAAGAATTTTGGGAGAGTCTACTAATTATTAATTGGTGTGGAAACCAATAAAATGCATAGATATAGACAAAATTAAGCAAACAGCAAACCATATAAATTACTAAACTTGGTAAAGATAACCCGAATAAAATATGAAAACATCTTATAATATTGTAAAATAATGAATATATGCAAAATCTTGTGGAGATAGCGTGGGACAGTTAAACTCCTAAATATTTTTTTTCGCAAAGCAAACAAAATGACTGTTTAATACCACAAGGGCCTTGGCTTCAAATATCATAAAAAATATCTTCAAAATTGTGACCTGTACCTTAGTTACAAGAATTTAAATGGGCGGGTAAATAAATGGCTGGACGGAAAGCCTTTAGTCGACTCACCTAAGTGGTGTTTGTTTAAAAATTACTCATCAATTTCAACTAAATCTTTAGCAACCTGTATTACAAAAAGCTTTTTCAGGAGATAAACATTTTTTATTTGTTTGATTGACTTCGATAGGGAAGAAGTTAGATTTTTTATAAATCGTGTAGGTTGTCTCCTAAACTTGGAAAAAATATAAAAAACAAAAAAAATGCCAATTTTAAAAAACAAAACTTTTTTGTATCCAACCCTTACGTTTTTTATTTAAATCATTTTTTGTATTGTTTGTTTGTTAAAGGCTTTCTAGTAAGTTTATTTTTATAATGATAACTGTTATTGAAAAACTATAAAAAAAGATTATTTTCCCGATAACAGTCGAGTGGAATGCATTTTCGAACCCCTTTACAGGTTGTCGTCAGCACATCTTGTAAGTCACTTGTTGAAAATAAACACTCAGCAAAAGTAGATAAGTTTTTGAATTTTTTTGTGCTCTCTATATACATATATAAAAATCTTTGTCTTACAAGAGTGCAAAGATTTAAAATAACATTCTTTGCGTCTTTGTTTTAACAGTAGCAAACCATCTTTAAATTGAAGATGATGTAATGAACTTTTAATAGTTTTAGTTAAAATTTAATATTCTACAAGCAAATACGAGAAGCACGAGATTTCTTATAAAATTTCAATTTAAATATAAATAATAACAACCTGAAAGCATGCTTACATTAAATATTAAGTTTTTGGTAAAAATTTTGGGCTATAGGGTTTGTTGTAGGATAATACACAAAAAGAAAAAGCATTTTCTAAATCAAGAATTTTATTCTTGATTTAATCCAAAATCTTTCTTGAAATTTTTAAGTACTATCTGTACTTACATTTTCTTAAATCAAACCTATTCGGAATGATTCAACAAATCAAGCAGAAAAACCTTGTTGTTTTAATATATTATTTTACATTTAAAAGCAAAGTGTCTCGGTGGCCAAGAGGTATCTTGCTTGTGCTGCCGTGTGGAAAGTCCCTGGTTCGAGTCTCAGCTTCGGTAAATACAAAAAATGAAATTTTTAAATTATAAATATTAATTATCTATAAAATAAAAATAAAATAAAAAAGTCTTCTTCTTTAGTAAAGCTCCATAAGTCAAAAAAACGGATTAATCCCGTTTACGGCTTAAATCAATCTTTTTAAGCTTACATCAAGTATGGTTTCAAGCTTCAATCAATACTTTTTTGGCTTAAATGTGGCTAAAAATAAGAAATTCGAGTTTAAAAAATCGTACTTGGCTTAAGAAATTTTGTGTAAGAAAACCCGTATTTACCGTGCTTTTGACACCGCCACGGCTTGAGTTAAGTAAAGTTTACTTAAATTATTTTTTGTGTGTATATTTATGTGCATTTCATTGGTTCTTACATCAAACTATCGGTAGACTTAAGTCAAATTCTGTAAAATTGTCTGCCTTTATAAAATTAGTTCAATAAACTTATTGAAAATTACTATAAACAAACAAAAAATATTCAAGAGTTCCTTTAAAAGCCTTACAAACAATTTTTCGCTATTGGCTTTATTCCTTATACATTTGGATAATCATTGGTTATCACTAAATATATTTGGTGTTATAACCAATGAAATGCATTAAGACAAACTTGACCTACAATAAGCTCTATAAATAAACTAAGAAAATTGGGATCAAATCCTCAATAATATATGAAAATTTTTATAACATGGAAGGTTTTGTTTTTGGCAGCCCTAATAGTGCATTTATTGACAACAAATGGTCATCCAAATGTACAAGAAAAAAAATAATAATTCAAATATAGAATTTTTAAAAAATTGTTTAAATTTAATTTAGGATTTGATCATAATTGAAGTTTGTTTAAATGGTTTTTTTGTCGAAGATTTAAATTTTTGTACATATATTTCGTTGTTTTTACAAAAAATCATCGGAAGACTTCAAAAATATTCTTCTTGTGCTTACCTAACACAAACCAAAAACCAATTCTTAAAATAATATTTTAAATATTAAAATATAATTTGCTTATAAAAAAATGTCTCACATAGCGCTCTTCTCTTAATAATGTTCCAGTAAATATATGATGGTTTGAATCGAGCTAAAAAAAATATATGCACATAAATCCCTATAGTAAAAGTGAGTTTTAAGAGACATGCTTATTAAAGAGCGCGAAAAGAGGAAAAGCGAAGGAAAAATGTTTTTTAGAGTAACTCGCATGAAATTCTTATAAAAAATTTTATTAATTTATTATAAAAAGTATTTCGTGATCATGCAGGGTATCTATTACGCCAATTTAAGACAACAAAATAACAAACAGCATTAACTAATTTTCGAAATTGGTAATGTACTCCCGAAAAAAATCTTTATATTTTTATTATTAAATTATTTACGCATTTAAGATTTTTATTAAACGCATTCAAAAATATAATAAAGAAAATCCAATAAATGTTTAGTCACTATAACAATAAAATAATGTACGTATTTTGTGTGTATCACTTGCATTTTGTATGTTGTTATACATAAAATAAAGGATATGAATACCGAAGGATATGCTTTCAATTGCTAACATAAGAACTGTTGCAAAAACCAATTTAAGATCTCAATAAATAAATTAAAATCTTTTCTAATTTTTTTTTTGTTGTGAAATCGTTAGTGCGTAAATTTTATTTATAAATTAGATAAACAACATTTTTTGGCAATTAAAATTCTGTTTAATTTTTAACAAAGAAAAATATCAAATTAAACTATTTTTATTTTAAACATTGCATTGAAGCATTACCATAAATGCCTTAAAATGATGTTTGAATACATTGAGATTATTCAAGATTTTAAAAACATAAGTGTGCTCTACTTTCATATAAAACTAGGAACAAAACTTTAGTTTTAAAGTTAATCCTTAAAGACTTCAATAATCTTTTGTCATCCAATGCAAAAAATATAAATAAAATGGATTTTTGGATTTTGCTTTAATGCATGAATTTATTTATTTAACTCTTGTTTACGAATTTGTTACAGTTTCAGATATCATTTTAAAATGCTTTGTATTTTTTTTAAGCGAAATTATTAAAGGAGAAATTTGTATCTAAAGATTTAATTCTCGTATGCCTTTTAGTAAGACTAACAAAGTGTAATTTAAGGTGGTCTTACAGGGCAATACAAAGAATATAGACTTTGTAGAACTAAATCATTATGAAATTCTCTCCGTTTTTAAGAAAAAAAGTCTGCTCCAAATATTTTTCATTTTACACAGATGGCGTCTGTCATGACGGTATAATAAGGTGCTCTCGTCCCTAAAAAACTGCCTGTAGAACTCAGCAGGTATTTTGTTTCTGCTACATTCTAGCCAAGTTGTCAAAAATATTTCTGTCGCACATACACACAGTATACACAACATAAATATAACATACAAAATTTCAGAAACTAAAACATATGGCGGAAATAAATGCTGATCAGTTTTCCCTACCTTATTCAATGTAACCAGTGCCTGTGTTCTGTAACTTTAGTGAGAACTTCTCGCATCGAAAAGTTTAAAGTCGCCTTGTAAAAGACAGGATGAACACGATAACCTAATTATTTTAACTTTTAATGTTGTATAATGAGAGTTTATGTATTATCTAAGTCACACGGTTAATAATCGGAAGACTATGACAATAAAAAAAACTTTCTCGCTGCGGAAACTTCTCGCAAGTTACAGAACAGGGGGGCTGGTCTTGGTAAAATCAAAAGCTGTTTTTTTTTTAAAGACTGCAATATTTACAAGAAACCAACATGAAAAATTCTGCGTTGATGTTGGTTGTTTGGGTTTTGTTTCATAAAATGTAGCCACCTTCATTAGATGTTGTTAGTGCTGTTAATCTTTCTCTGATGTTATGAGGATACGTAAGTTTCTAAAATGGTTTAGAAAATAAACTCTTACCAAGCACTTGGAAGACTTTGTATCCGCGTTCCCTCTTACACAATGAATTATGCTTTAACATCATTAGATTTTCTATTATTCCACAATATTTTTGGACATGCTGAAGTGCATGTATTACCATGTAAAAACACCTTCAATAGTGGATATTAAGCTTATTGGTTAAATCATGTATAGGGTATGCCCATATATCTTGAATCAAATTGCAAGTGTAACTTCTTAAAAGTTTTGTCACATTAAACAAAATTATTTTTTACTCACATAAGTATCTAACAATATTTGTTGAAATAAAACAAAACAGAACGTTATTGTAAAAAGTTAAATAAGAAAATAAAACGAAGTTCAAAACTGGCGTACTATTGTAAAAAAACGTTTTAAAGTTTAATCGAAACTCCTAAGTTTTATAGTTTTGTAGTAACAATATACAAAATACATCACTCGACCCACTTATATCCATGATCTCCCCAGATATATGAGATAAAGCTATAAATGCCTGTCTTCGGGTATCTTTAGCAAAAAAACAAAAAATAAACCATTTGGCAAACAGAAAAATGTTTTGTTGTGTCTTCCAACAAAAATAATGACAAAAATGCAGCTTATATAAAAAGATCTATATAATCTCCATATTTAAAGGAACAGCATTAATGACTGACTAATTCATCATCGCATAGCCCAAACGCGTACAACTGGAGACTCTTTAGACCCATTAAGTAAGATTAAGGATCCTCAAGAGCTAAGAAGGGGCGTTTTAACTGCAAATGCTAAAAATAATATTTGAAAAGTGTTCCACTCAAGAAGCAAACTATTTCAAAATTTTGGATTCTAATGGTTCACATGTAAAAAGTAAGTTTTGATTAAACTTAGTTCCACTTGAAAACCTTTAAACAAAGAAGAAAAAAAAGAAGAAGAAGAAGAAGAAGAAAAAGAAAAAGCCAAAAGAAGTCATCTGATGCTTTTTGGCTCTCATTTTTTTCTAATTGTAAAAAATAGCATAAATGTAAAAATTCAAATTTGTTTATTGATTATGTTTACTTCAACCCTTAGAGTTAAGATGGTCCAGCCGAGAAGGTGATATTAGCCAAATGCGCGCCATTACAATTTTTTCAACACTTCGGCGATAACTTTGTTATCCTTGAGGGCTTCTAAGGTCTCGAGCTTGTTCATTTAAATATGCGGCTTAAAAAACCCCACAAAAAAGTTTGGAACGGTTAAATCAGACAATTTTGCGGGCCAATATAAATTGCCAAAACGAGAATTGAGGTGTCCCGAGACCGCCGCCTGAGAATATTGGTTGTGGCTCGCGCAGTATGCCCCGTTACTCCATCCTGGTGGAGCCACATGTCTTCCAGTCCTAATTCGTTTAGTTACGGCAGAAAAAACTCGGCTAACATAACTCTATAGCCCGCACCGTCCACTGTTGTCGCTTGAGCAGCGGCGACCCTCAATAAAAAATGACCATGCAGTCACTTTTAGACGGCGTGATGGCTCCTCGCGCATCACTCGTGGATTTTTGGTGCCCCAAAAGCGATAGTTTTGCTGGTTCACGCATCCGCTGACTTGAAAAGAAGTTTCATCGCTCATTACGATTTTAGTAGAAAAATCGTCTACTTCGGTCTCGGACTGCTTGGGCGTAGGTTACACGCGTTTGGCGGTCAACAGTCAGCAGCTGATGCACGAACTGGACTTTGTACGGGAACATACGCAGGTCTCTACCTAAAATTCGCCTTAGGGATGAGCGGCTGGTAGGTAATTGAAAGGCACGGCGTCTGGTCGATGTTTCTGGCGACAGCTCGACATTTTTGCCAACAGCGGTGACATTCTCTGCAGAAGGGGCGCACTTGGGTCCGCGCTCTTCGGAAGTGTATCGCTCCATGGCTTCTTCACTTGTATTCTACATCTGTCTAGTTTATAAAAGTCAAAACAAATTTGATATTGGACGTTAGCAAAAATTAAAGCATCTTCCAATAGGGTGATTTCTTTTGGCCAACCTTGTATTTAAACTAAACTTCTATATTGATAGCACAGGTCAACAAAATTAATTTTTTTAAAAGTCAAGGCGCAAATTTAACTCAAAAAAAGTTATTTGAGATGAATTTCAATTTGAAGACCTACATAGCAGTCGGCTACTAGAACGTTTCTTTGGTTTAAATGTATTAAGAATAAGGCATTACAGAAAATAAAATGTAGGATGTCATTTATTACGTTATTCAAATATATGTAGTTTTTAATTTAGTTTTACTAAAGATTTTTGGTCTTTTCAATACATAAGTTTAAGACTATAAGACTTGTATTAAGTATTATACGAATTGGTATCTGTGTATGTATATGTATGCGAACTAATGCACAAATACACGCACACATGAAATTTATTTTACAATGAATATTCTGCAAACACACATTTATAAATTTTTTAAAAAGCTAAATCTTGTTTCCTGTGCTCTAAGCAAAGACACATTGACATTTACATAGAAACATACAATTTGTTAGAAAAGTCATTGTAACATTTAGTTGCATTTCATTTCATTTTCATTTTTAAAAACATGACTTGTATTATATTTTATAGAACGAATTATACAATTTGATATTTTTCCTCTTTATATAATTCCTACAGAAGCAGTGCTGGTACCATGTGGTAAATGTCTGTAGATTTTTTGTCTGCGTATTATTATGTCTTTCTATTATTGTAGAAAAAAAAAATAAAAAAGAGATCAAAATCCTTGGCAAATGCCAGAATTTAAATGAAATACAGATTTAAAAATTTAATACGGCTCAATGCGTACGGGATTTAGTGATTTTATAAAGGAATTAATTTAGTTTTTTATGGCAACAGAATAAAAATATACACAAACATATACATACAAACATACATGCACAAGCTTAGAAAATCCTAGAAATAATTCCATAGAATATATACACACATACATACATATATTGTATGTATTTCATATATATAAAATAAAACAAAATTAAAGCTTAAATGAATCTAAAAAAGGACGAAATGAAACTTTAAAAGTTTTTATAATTTTTTTCCTTTTTTTTTTTGTTGTTAAAATAACATTTGTTTTTATGACAATGATTTGAATGCGACGAACTAAATAAATTTAAATTTGTTATTTTTTAATTTATTTTTGTTATTAATTAAAGTGTTTTCACATATAAATGCAGGAGTAAATTGCACAGCTAAACAAAGCAATGCGACAGGTTAAGTTTTATATAAAATATTATTGTTTCTAATTACCCAAACTTTCTTATTCAATAGAATTTAACTGGTCCTAGATAAAACGCCTGATTTGCTCAACAAGCTTAAATTTTAGAGTTAACGATAAAAAATTGCTTGTCAAGCTGGAGGTCCATACCACACGTTCTATGCGCTGTAAGTATTGCTTTTGGAGCGAAAAATGAGGCATATAGGGAAACTTGGATCCAGTACCAACACCTAAAATTACGGTGTAAAAAAGAGGTAGAGAAACTTCAATTCCACAGAGAGAAAAGATAAATTGAAAGCCCATAAATTTTGTGAAAACATGGAATTGAAGTCTTTGGTATAGGGACAGTCTTCTGCAAAGATAAAGAAGGTAATCTGTTGACGGACACCCCCAATATTGTACTATTTGTCGTCTATAAGGCCGCTTTTGATAGCCCCACATGTTCAAGGAGGTCTCAAGCTATGCCTTAGTTTAGTATCCCTGCAAAACTGTTACGACTCTGCTGAATAAACTTACCTTATATTCATTCCTTAGTTAAGATAGGCAGAACAAATGACAACAGACGCTATTTTTGAATAAGAAAGCAATTTAAAAGCAAATTCACTTCTTGAAAAAAAACACTTTCTTTAAAGCATTTCCCATGCTTATAAATGGTTCTGAAGCATAGTTCCTTTAAAAATAAGATGAGGCGGTGCTTGGAATTGCCATGGTCACACGTATCAAAAATTTAATGTTTACGTTGGCTAGGTCATGTTGTGAAGCCGAGTTATATTCTCCAGTTGAAAAGTCATTTGAATATGAACCTGGTAACGGATCACGCATACGGACCCACTTTCCGATGGAAGGATCAAGTGAAGGAAGATATCCCAAAATTTTGTGTTAGAAATCGGAGAATAAGCGAAGAAAATCGAAGCGTCTGGAAATCGGTTCTACGTCCGAGTAGTAGAATAAACGTTCAACAATATCTTTCTAAGCAAATAAATAAGTAAATAAGCCTTTTGCTACTATCTATCGGACTAAGAGTTATATATATAACTCGATTCAAATATCCTTCAATAAATTTTTTGTTTCACCCTCATAGTTTTTTTTTCTTATGTAAGCTACGTCTATTTGAATTTTTGGTGACCATATATGCATACTTACGTATGTAGACCGAATTGGATTTTGCCATCCACTCACTTATAAAATCAATGTATGAATTTCGTGTTTTTGTTAACTCTAATACGGCCAATAAACTGTAACTGTCTCTACCAGCTGACGTTCTATCAATCTTTCGCTGTTTTTTTATTCTGCCAACAAATCAAGCTGTCAACTTCTATTTAACACAAAAGTATCAACACAATAAACACACTATGGCTATTCTCGTATCAAAAGCGCCATCTTTTTCATTGTCGTCATCTGGTGAGCTGGTAAGCGTCATCCATCTATTCCCTTATTTGTTACTTAACAATTTTTTTTTAATTCCTGGTCTTATATGTGTGTGTTTGATCATTTTCACTCTTGCAGTTTCTAGTTCTTTTGATTTTATATTTTTTTCCTCATTTTTTTGCTTTGTCTGCTCTCAATAACAATTTAGCATTGCATTGTTTGTTTTCTAAGACATACTTGCTTGTGTTGCAGTTGCTTGATTCGAAATCTACAAATGGCAAGTACTCTTGTACTGATTTAATGTGTCTCTTCAGTTACTGTCCATCGTTTAAATAATGTTAAAGTTGGAAAAAGTTGTAATAAAAAATTACAAAAATAAAAAAAACACATTTTATTGAAATTTATTGTTATGAGCTAAAGTTATATTTTGTGTTAAATATCTAGAGAAATATCCAAAATAAGAATTAATGATAAATTAAAACGTGCAGAAATAAAAATAAAGAACAAAATCATGTCAGCAAGATATTTTTTGTTTTAAGACATTTTACAGTTATCGTCAGAGTTGGGCAAAATACATGCTTTGCTGTATTTGAATTACAAACTACAAAATACTTCTTCCGCTTGTATTTCAAATACAAAATACCAAATATTTTCAAGTCGAGTATTTGAAATACAAAATACAGTATTTTAGTATCTTTTATTTGAAATACAAAATACAAAATACAAAATACATTTATAACCATTAATCAATCGGTAAAACATGAGTTTCCTTTTATGAACACCATATTTTTAAAAGTTTAATCAGATAAGGAAAATATATAAATCCTGCTAAAGAAAAAAATCTTTCTACAGGTTATGATGAACACAGACTGGTGTTAAATTTTATGAAAACAGTTCTCTTTATGCGAAAAACAATAAAATTAAAAGTGAAGTAAAATTAATTAACATCAAGGCGAATTCAAAAATTCGCCCTCTGCATTTCTTTTGTATATCTTTCACATAGTGATAAGGTCATTCCGTTTGTAATTTCTTAATTATCCATTTGCGACCCCATATATCTGTGGACTTTTGACAAACCCACTTATTTGAAAAAAGTGAATTTTACAGGAGAGCAAAAAAACTACTTAAAAATCATTGTTTGGGTAGGGGCAGGGGAAGGGTTAGCTCCCATACAAATAAACACTTTTTTTACATTTTCGAAACGCTATGTCTCGGAAACTATAACAGCTATCGACTTTAAATGTTCTGCAAAAAGTAATTGGACAATAAGGCCTACACTTTGGAGAAAAAATTTTTGGTTGTGTTAGGGGTAGCTCCAATACGAATTAAAACGTTTTAAGAAATTTTCGATGCGCTCTATTTTAGAAACTATCAACTTTTAGTGTTCTACGAACAGTAATTAGATGATAAGACCTACAAGTTGTGAAAAGAATTTGGGTAGTGGCAAGAGAAGGGGTAGCTTCCATACAAATTAACAACTCCAACAACAAAATGTTATTCCATGATAAGACCTACATTTTGGAAAAAAAAAGTTTGAGAGGAGCAGGGGGACTAGAAGATCCCATAAATACTAACAACTTTTATTACGAATAATGTCGAAAATTTTTTAACTCTCGACCTAAAACCTTTTACATCTATTTCTATTACTCATACGAGTACGAACGTCAAAATTTTTTGAAGTTTTCTATGGATTTTAAAACTTGCACAAGGTTTTTTATTATATTATTTGAAGTACAAAATAACTCGGCTGGGTATATTAAAAGACCAATGTGCGGGGTATATAAGATTCGACACAGGCAAATATGGCAATCTAACTTGTTGTGTTTAAAAGTGTGAATGTCAAAAAATTTTGATTTTTTTACAAAATTTAATTTTTTGACATTCGCATTTCCAAATATCCGCTGAGCTCTTGATATTACCTGAATGAGTGAGCCCTGGAAAAGAACGTGCCCTGCTAAGGCGAAGACATGAATGAATACAAATTTTCCATTCTGTTTTTTTTTTCGGAAATTGTAACATTTTTCAATTTTGCTAATGACAACTTTTTGTATAACAAAAAAATGTATTTTGACACCATAAGTATTTCAAATACAAAATACAAAATACTTTAGTGTGAGGTATTTCAAATACAAAATACATTAGAAGGTGGTATTTCAAATACAAATACAAAATACGTACTTAGAAAGCCGTCCTTAAGTAAAGCTTTGTTTAATGCTTAAAAAAACAATATGATAATTGGAAATATTAACCGAAAGTAACAACAAATTATAACAGTTTTTTGCTTAACATCCTTGTTAATTATTTTATAGCTTTATGTTAAGTTTAATGCAAACTATATGAAAATTATGTTTTGAAGTTTTTTAGTTTTCTCATATACCGCCATTAGTCGGATAACTGTTGTAGAAATAAAACAATACAGCTCTGGACAAAATACCCAAAATACCTGACCTTGTGCACTATACACACGTTAAATTGTCTTTCCCATTTGCTTAATATATATTTTTATTTATAAATGTTTTTATGTTGTTCTTTGTTTATTTATTTATTTTTAATTTGCTGCTTAAATTGTATTTTATCGACTTGAATTGATACCCAGCTGGTCAACTGTTTAATTGACGATTCTGATTAATTTTTAACTCCTAAACGAATCTCCTAACTATTATTTAAAAAGTTACAATAACAAACCTTTCTTAAGTTTATTGTTTGATTTTTAAACGCCATTTAAACACCTGGACGTCTTACACAACAAGTACCAGCATTCCAGTAGTTTTAATATTTTTTTTATTAAAGATTTGCAAGATAATATGTAGATAAAATTTAAATAAATCTTCTGTGGAGTTGTGAAAGAGTCTTGAGAATAAATAACCTCGGCGCTACAGTATCTTCCAAGACTAAAATATGCGCTCGTTGGCGATTGAAAACATTCTGCAACGGGTTCGCCAAAGGAACTACTGCAATTAAAAGCTAGCTGGGTTTTTGTATATGCTTTATGCGTTACTCCCTTATATGTACAGCCACTTCCATATAAAAGTTCAGCTTTCGGTATACACTCAAAAAATTATTAATGTTAAATCAACTGAAAATCTATTTTAATAAAATAACTAAATATTCATTTAAAACCTCTCCAACAATATATTAACTAAAATTACAAAATATTATATTGAAATTTAGACATCAGAAAATTTACTTACATATTCTTCTAAAATTAATTAAATTTTCTGTCATTTACAGCAAAACACAATATTTGTGTTCCACGTGCTTAACGAAATAGTCCGAACTTACACAAAGTTACCTAAACTTACCCAAAAGCGTTCCAGGTAGCAGTTTTTGTGCAAAAAATAGAGTTTATAAGAGAGTAATTATTTTTCATTTCCTGTACAAACTTGCCCGAACTTTTTCTTTAGGTAAGTTCGGACATTTCCTTAAAAAATCAGCTGGTTTTTGTTTACTTAAAAAATTCAAGAATTAGTTAGACATTTTGCATAAAAAATAACATTTTAATTTAATATTTTTTTAAAAAGCTAAAGTTGTAGGTAAAAGTGTACATTAAATTTTAAATATTTTTCCCTTTCTTTATTACAAAAATATGATTTTACATATTTTACTTTTTTAAACTATTGCCAGTGATGTTAATCTTCTTTTTGTGTGTTTCTAAAATGTTATGCGCTTTAAGCGTACAAAGATAACTAAAATAGATTTTAATTTTTAAAGTAAACAGCATTAATGTTTCAAAATGAACAATTATGGTTTTTTGCGTTCCAACTACTTTGGGCAAGTTTGAAGAAATTAGAGAGTAATCTTCTTTTTACTCTCATTTGCCCGAACTAGAACGAAATCTTCTGGAACACACCTAATACATATATCATAAAAAAATAACAAAGTTAGATATAACAAAAAATAATGACAAAATTACTCTTCAACTGAAAATTAGTTTATTTGAAGCTTTGAGTAACCCTTCAAATCAGTTAAAAAAAATATTGTATTAAAATTTAACTGTTTTTTTTTATTTAAAATCAACATTAAGCAACACTTCCTAAATAACTTATTACAGTAATTGTAATAATTTTTTAAGTGTTCAAAGCTACATGGACCTTACAAGTAAATAAGCCCAATAACTTGTGGCGATACAATAGCAAAAAGGAACTTTTCTTTGGAATTACCCTTATTTAACTATCACTTTCAGTAGATGCACCTTTATGGCCATTATTTTAATACCCAAAAAACAAAAAAATAAAAAAACCAAGCAAATTCAACAATGAAAGTAGCAGTTGGCAATAACATTTATTTAATTGTTTTTCCGTTTTCCTGCTATATATAACAATAATAAAGGATATGTTTTCATTACATATTTACTTAGTTTTTATTCTTTTTGCTTTTAGTTTTGATATAAAAATATTTTTTTAATAGCTTTTGCTTTAAAAAAAATTTTTTTTATTGAGCAAAATACCAATTACTAATTAAAGTAATTTTTGGAATAGTTTAAATTAGGTAAAATAAAAACTTACACCTTCATATACATACACACATACATAAGTAGATTACGCAGCCAATAGTACTGCCAGCTTAGCCTTTTTATTACTGCATAGTATGCTTAGCAAATTTTAGTTGTTTTTGTCGATACCATAACGATGCAGCGAGATTTGGAAAGTTTCCATGGTATCAACAAAAAAAAAATAAGATTTGCTAAACACAAAAAAATTACGCTAAGGAACAAGGTACACTAAGGTGTACTAAAAATTTACACTTAAGTACACTTAAAATGTACACTAAGGTTCAATAAATGTACACTAAAAAACTCAGTACGTTATCATTTTGTTATAGTGCGTTAGCATACGATCATTGGGTGCGGTATTTTGTTTGTATAGAAATTCACAAACATTTAATTAATTTTTAGTGCGTACTGTAAATGAGTGTTTTTTCGAACCTTGCTGCATATTTTAAGAGATACTTTAGTTTAAACCACGTGCCATTTTATATACATTCTTTTAAGGATTTAATTATTTTTCACTTCCTTAGTTTGTCATTCCGTTTGTTATTTCCATTATACCCATCTGCGATAAAATATCTATTTTCTTCGTCTTTATAGATAAGGACGTCGAATTTTCGATGTTCTACTGCTTACCTGTCCTTTTGCCCATCTGTCCGTGTTATAGTTGAAATCTCGGTGAGGTTCGCCGACTAGCTATGGCGTGGTATACTCAGGAGGTCCCAACCCTCTCACCAGCCGTGCATCCGCTCATAAAAAAAACTGAAAAAAAACCAAACAACAAAACTACAAAACTTACAAACTCTACCACATGAAGATTTTTGAGAGACTGATGTTCGCTCTCTAATAAAGCCCTCCCAACCTTGTCGTAGTAATTCCACCATAGCTTTTCCTACGACCCACACAAACTCTTCACCTCCACTCACCTCTTTACCATTCCTGTACCCAACAAACAAACTTATTCCAATACATAAAAATACATTATTTATTAATAAAATATAATCTATAAAAAAAGGTATATATAAACAAATAATTACAAATAAACAATTATATAAATAAAAACTACATGCAAAAAAAAAAAAATAAAAAGATATAAATATGAATATTATAATATGTATATAACTAACAACAAACAAATACAAAACAAACAAATCCAAGTTCTACACCTACTCTAGAGTTTCTCACTGTTTTATTCCATCATTCTTTTAACGTTTCTATATATATCTTTCCTAATTGAGAGAGCTCTCTAAATTTTAGCTTTATCTTAGCTGCCACTATACAGCACACATGAAACTTGCTTTTATCGGCGCGCTCGAGGGATAGGTGTAAATAAATAAACACATCAAACACATAGAAAACACACCAGCCACCAGCTAACTCATTGAGCTATCTCAGGGCGGTTCTCAACCCTGTGCCAGGCAATAGAACATTAAAAAAAAATACAGGTAACGAAAAAAACAAACGACTTACAAGACACTGAACACATTAACTGGGAGATTGATGTTTGTCTCCTTATATAGCCCTCTCTTCCTTGTTGTAGCTCCTGTTCCTAATCCAACGTCTGCTACAACCCTTTTCCTGCCAACACACCCTGTTCACCTACCTATCCTCCATTGCCATATATAATTGAATTAAGCCATCATATTTTCTTATTACTTTCTCAGCTCAACATTATACATTTATTAATATTTCTTAATACTAAACAAAATTAAAATCCAGCAAAATCGCCTTATAACCGACCGAGATATAAGCCAGTAACCACGACTACCTCTGTTTATTTCTTTAAAATTTGTACAAGAAACCTCTACAACTACCCCGGAGTTGCCCCTACATGGGTACAATGTAAGACTGACTCCCATTAATTTTTTCTCACACACAGTTTTGTAGAACACACTAACACCCTTTCTTCGCATTTTAACAGGGCTGCCATTCAATGTTTAATTTTTTTTAATCCCTTCCAAAGTTTCCAGTGTTGTCCTACAAAGGTCAAATGTAAAACCAACCCAAATTAAGTTTTCCTGAAAAACATTTTTGTCAAACATACTTATCCCCTATCACCAGCTCATAAGGGAGTTGCTATACAAAATTTGAAAAAAGTAGGGCAAAAACCCCTAAAACTTCCCCCAAGTCGCCCTTAGATGAAAAAAAAGAAATGAAATGTATAACCAACCCCCATTAGTTTTTTCTTCCAAACATATTTCTAAAATATCCTTACCTCCTTTATTCATCGCTTAGTGAGCTCCCATATAAAGTTTGGGAAATTGTAATAAATCCCTTTCTAAGGCTTCCGGGGTGCCCGGGAATAGCTCAAATGTGGGACTGACACCAACTCATTTTTCCTTGCAAACATTTTCATAGACATACTTACCCCCTATCTCCATTTCCTAAGGTGGTTGCCATACAAAATTTGCAAAAACTAGGGTTAAAACCCCTACAACTTCCACGGAGTTGCCCTTAAAGAAATAAAATGTATCACGTTGCCCCATCGGTTTTCCCTATCAAACATATTCCTAGAACATACTTGCCCCCTATCACCATTACCTAAGGGGCCTGCCATACAAAATTCTTAAAAATGATTTAAAAACGTTCATAAATTTCTCAGAGAAGGCCTTAGAGAAATAAAGTTAACGAATGACCCCCATTACTTTAATCTCTAAAAAAATATTCCCAGACATACTTACCCCCTATCTCTATCGCCTCAGGGGGATCCCATACAAAGTTTGGGAAATTGTAATTTATTCCACTTACAGCTTCCAGTGTGCTCCTACAAAGGTCATATGTAAGACCGACCCTAGTTAGTTGTTACTCCCAAACATACTTGTTCCCTATCTCTGCCCTTTACAGGGTTGCTATACAAAATAAAATAAAAATTTGGGTAAAACCAACCTCCCCGGAGTCGCCCTAAGAAGAGTAAGATAAATCACAGACACACATTAGTTTTCCCTCTCAAATATATTCCTAGAATATCCCCAATAAGCACAGTTGTTATTAAATCAGCAGGGTTGCACTTCAAGGTTAGCTCATTTAATACTAATTGCTCAATTTAGTAATTGAAATCTTGTATGATCAATTGAGGTCAATTAAGGCCTTATTTGCGTAAATGTGCTAATTACGCTATTAAGGTCTATGTGTGAAAATGGTGTTAGAGGAAATGGACGAAAATAAAAATAATTATTCGGGGTTTCGAAAGGCCAATGTGAAGGGTATAAAAGATTCGTCACAGCCGAATATAACGCTCTTACTTTTTTGTATGCAAATTTATTTCTTGATGGCCTTTTGCCAGACATACTATTTAAACAAATCTTTAATTAATTTATAATTTTTAATCATTTTACCAGAACATTCTCTTTAAATTTTTTGAACGTGATTTCTCTAGGCTGTCCTGTGTGTGTCTTCTTAAAATGTCAATAAAATTAATTAAAAGTTAATATTTACAACATTTCTTAATTTGGTCAATGCTTGGATTGTCAACCGTACTATTTTTGTTGCTGCACGAAATGCTTTTTTTGAAATGGAATAATAAAATTGAAAATGATAAAACTACTTCGATGTGTTAACATTGAATGGAGTTATAATGTTGTAGAGTTTTATTCAACAATTTCAATTACATACAAAAATATGTATGAATGTACATATAAAGGTATGTTAAAACTTTAATTTCAAAATATTGTTTTACTTTTAACAAAAATGTTAGATATTGATTTTAATGATATTTTAATCAACACTTACAAGCTCAGATACACGCACACATACATCAATTTTATATGTGAGTACAAGCATATGCTTTTACATTTGAAAGAGTATGTAAAGTATACCTACCTGCTGCATGCATATGTCTACAGGTTTCATGGTTCTGACATGCAAAAGACGTAAGTCTGTAAAAGTATATTTAAAAAATTATTAAAACATAAATACATATATATGTAATGTATGTATGTACATATGTATTATATGTTTGTACACAGAAAGTAAAAAGTTTTTCGGTAGCCTAGATGGCAGCGCGTTAAAGATCGGAGAGTCCCTGGTGCAAGTTCCAGCTACGGAAAGCACAGAATAAAAATTTTAATTATAACATAAGATTCTTCTCTTTTTCTTCTTGAAAAAAATTTGGGTTAATCTTGTTACGCTTAAATTTATCTTTTTCAGCTTACATCAATTACGGGTTCAAATTTAAATCAATATTTTTTTTGTCTTAAATAGGGCTAAAAGTATAAAAATCGTAGTAAAGGAATGCGCAAAAGGTATCTTTTAACCATTTTGTAGATTTTTGACCTCTAGCTGGGCTTATAATCCTCAAACTCATATTTAAACCCTAAGCAATATTACAAATTAAAAAGGTACTTAAAATTTCAAAAAGACTGACTTCTAACTTCAAACTGGGTCAATAGCTTCTAATTTTAAAATTCGAATCTTTTTCAACGCTAATCGAAGATAACCTGATTTATGTGTTAATCTTTATTGGCTTCAAGGTTACAGAACGTATATTTAAAAAACCAAAATATATATTTTTGCATTATTATACTCTTCACATAGTGAAAGGGGTATATATTTGTTTGGTTCCGTTTGTAATTTTTACAGTATTCACTTTAGACCCCATTAAATATATAAATTTAAGATCCTTGTAGATAGGGAAGACCAATATAGCAATGTCCGTCTGTCCGCCTCTTTGTCTGTTAAATTAAATTTCCGCACTCAAGTTAAGTCGCACGTTTTATTATCAAAAAATCAAGAATGTTCCTAGGACAATCGATATTTTAAATCAGCAAAATCGACTACTATTGAGCGAGGTATAAGCAAAAGCCCAATATTACCATTTTTTTAGTATAAAGCCCGTGCATATATCCCCATATGTTTCAATATATATAATTACTCTTGCCCGAAAACTGGTCACCAAAACTCTAAAGAAAGTGACTTAAAAAGCGAAAAACTTTTTTTTGATAGGATCAGGGGAAGTAAAATTTCACCTACAATTGCAAAAGTTTGATAAATTTTCAAAAATCTTATTTTGAACTTATAGGATATGCAATAGTAAATCAGTCAGTCAGCCAGTGTGGGACAATGATGCAATTGTTTTATAAAAACATAAAGTTATTTTTGCTTTTCCTTAATGCTTTTAAGCCCAAAGTATTATTTTTATGTATTGTATAAAATGAAATCGTGTTATTTAATTCATTTAATATTGACAACAATGACTGATGACTTTGCTTGAAAGTTAAGATCTGAGCATTTAAATTAAAAGCATATTGTTCATCAACTACGAATAACAAAAAAAAATGGAAACAAATAATTTTTGTTTTTACATTGCCTTTAATACTCGTATGCTTTCAATCATGTAAAAAAGAATGCCATAGTCGGTCAAGCCAACCGTATTATATCCTTCACCGCATTTGTATGTCGGCTATATGAAAAAATATCCCAATAATTTTTGCATTTAGTGCAAAAGAAAAGATAAACAAGTGTGCAAACTTTTAAGAAGTTAAGATAATATTCAAACCATTTATAGCCAAAGTGCTTATTCCGGGAAGATATTTCTGTAGAGGTTATATATCAAAAACAGGTCCATCATATATTTGCTTAGTAGGGTAGTGGGTGGCATAAGGTTAGACACATGTTCAAAATCTTGTAAAAATTTAATTTCACTTGAGCCATTTATAGCTCAAAATATTCTTCCCGGAGGATATTTGTATGAAGTATATGTCAGAAAACTGACCGACCATCATGCAAGTGCCAGAGAACTTGTCTGTGTTAAATTTCAATTAAATATCTTTAAGATTGCAACTGTAATTTGATCACAAGAATACATGGACACCCAGCCTGACGGATGGACCACTACCGCGTATGTGGTGTGGATATCGAAATAGTTCAATCTTATTCACATACTTATTACACAGACATATACATCAGCCTTTAATGTGGACCCAAAATATACATACATTCCATTACATTTAATGTAAGTCCAGAAAGTTTTTATTTTGTTACATCTCTACGTAAACCATTTAACCTTAGGTTCAGTTTTTAATTTTCGTTTTTTCCTGCTTTTTCTTTAATTTCTTCTTGCATCAAAAGATGAAACGCATGACTGGGAAAACGAAATAAACTAACAAAAACTGTGACAATGATTGACGACTTTTGAATTCCCGTGTGCGTAATTGTGTTAAAGTGGAAAATTACTTTTGTGACTGTGACTACACATCAATCTATTACTTTGGTTGTTCAGCCCACAAAATGGCATAAGAAGAACATATGATTGTTTTACAAACTACCTTTGTTGCCACTAGATTTACTTGTGTCTGGTGTTTTTTTTTTATGCTTTCCTTTTAAAGTTGAAGTACATTTGGGTTTGATTGATTGGAAAACAATACACTTAAATTTGTGATCGAGAAAATTGGAAATAGTTTGGTTTTTTAATATATGTGAACGCTATAAATTAGTGTCTTTTTTGTATCTTAAATTAGTTTTGATTTAAAAAAAAAATTTCTCCAAAAAAATGTATTATTATGTTTTGAAAACCTTTAAGAACTTTTTTTCAGCTAAAAATATTTATGGTATTAACAATATTGGTTGTAATTTCCCTACGGGGAACTTGACTGGTCTAAGACTATTGACGTGAATGGTTCCTTAGGGCAGGGACTAGTTCTAGCTCTTGCACCTGTCAATTTTACCTTGTGTTGTTATAGAGGGCAATTGGTTCCTAACTAATACCTCAAAACAAGTTACAGGCCAATACTATATAAGCAGCATTTCCACTAATTGTTTAAGATCCTGTTCAATCTACTTTGCTTGTATTTACGCGTGTGCGTGTCTATATATAAATAGACGTTTGTTTATGTGTAGGGGCGAGTACATGTTTCTATTTTTTTCTTAACCTCTTTGACACTTTTTAACCAGTTACTTGAAGTGTGCTTTTTTAGCCGATCATGACCAAAATCTTTTGTCCAATTTATGTTTTGTACCTATAACAGGATGAATAATAGATTGACCAATAGACTTTTTTTATTTTTTGAATAATATAACAAACTACTTTTGATCGTTTGAACAAGCATTTTTCAAAATTGTTCAATTATTTGAACGAATAACGAATAAAAGTAAGTTTTTTGAATATTACTGAATAAATTGAGATAATTTTTTTCTGTTAACTTTTATTTTGCATATTAAAAATTGAAATAGGAAAAGCTTTTTATATTCGTTCTAAAATTATTAATAATTAATATATTAATTAAAAATAACAGAGTTTTTAATATTTTTCTTCATAACGAATTTCAGTTTGTGTTTTTATACAAGATTTTGGAAATGATATTTTACTTATGGTTGTTGTGGGTGTCATTGTAAGTAGAACGAGAAAAGTTCATCTGGATTTTCTGTACGTTCCTTAAGATTTCGGTAAGAAATTTCTAATTCCAATTCTTGTAATTCTGTACAATCAATAAACATGAAAATAATTCATTTGAATATCTTTTCACTTGGCTTTTTGTTAAGTATTTTCAAAAGTTATTATTTGCTGAAAATGGCACACAACTAGGTGCTTAAAAGTACTTTTACAGCTCAAAGGAAAAATTTATTTCACTTAATAAAAAATTTTAACTAAATTATGGATGCACTATTTTTATTTAGTTTTGTGTAACCATATCGCTTGATTATTTAACTGGTTCGCCTTTTTAAGCACTTCATGTGAGTTATTGTAAGTTTGAAAAGGTTTCACTTGACTTGGTCTTTCCAACGGAGTTTCTAACGTCCCATTTTGTGTTTTCCTTCGGGATCATATTTAAATACCTTGTTTGCTGGAGTACCTTCATTTATTCGTACATCATTTCCAAACCAGCATAATCTTTGGTTTGTTACCCTTTTCCCTATACCCATGTCGGCATAGAGCTCATACAGCTCTTGATTTGTATGGTACCAACATACTCCACCTACGCAGATTGGTAGTTATATCTTACGCAATATTTTTCCCGCAAATATTCCAAAAAAACTTTCATGTGATTAAGCGAGTAACCATGAATTTGCACAATATAGCAGAAGAGGTAAAATAGGTGTCTTGTAAAGTATAAGCTTCGTCTGCCGAGGGCGAGTCTTGTTCCTAATTTGTTTGCTTAGCACAAAATATAATCTTTTATTTAGTGCAACTCTTCACTCTATTTCAAAATTTATGTTTTGTTTTTATCTATGACAATACCAAGTTACATTATTTAGCCAATTGACTTTTAGTTTTAATTCCTCATTAACTTTAAATTAATCCCATCTTGTTCATCGCCATTGTTATCACTACTGTCTTCATAGCTTTTTCGAAAGATACATTCTTTTTTACATTTATGGTTTCCACTATAGTCAAATCTATTGTATGATTAAGGCGTAAAATCAATTTAGCAAAAGTATTTTTGAGCAGTAATTTGTGGAGCATAAAATATATTTTTTAAAAACTAATTCAAATCAATTAAATTTTGTATTTTTTTCTGAATTAATATTTTTATCGTTAATTTTTACGGTAACTTTTAAATATTAATTTTATAAGACAAATGGAAGTCCATTCGTTATAAATTATTGAAATATTTCCATTTTTTTTCTCTAATAATTTTAAACCTGCAAAGTTTTCTAATTTTTAAACTATAAAATTTTTCAATATAATTGAATATAGCTGTGATGCCTCATTGTGTGAAAGGCTAGTTTGTTTACTTTTAGCGTTTAATATCGGATCTTGAAGTTCGTTTTCATATCGTGGTGTCTCCAGCATCACTTCGAAGGTTTTAATTTAAATTTGAAGATTTTACCTTAAAAGCGATGCAGGATATATCACATTTCAACATTTTGCAGTAAATGTGAAAGATGTTAAGAAAAAACTAAAATGGCGATCCCTTGTTACGGCATAGGCTAGGTTAGGTTTAACTCGCTAGTCTCGAGGACCTCACATAGACCTTCGGGTCGTTATTGTTACCACACAAGGAGAAATGGGAACCATTTTCATTTACTCGATACAATAATGTCCTGGGTAATCCACACTCTATTGGCAAATGCCAAAAGCCTTGTCTTGCCAACTACAGAAATTTCTTTTAGGTCTTGGGACAACTAAGACATTAGACATTGACACATAATATGCTAAACAGTCGTTTTATCAGGTTACTCCACAAAATCTGCTCTCATAATAGTTACGGCATAAAGAAAAATACATTTTTTTAATTCCATTTCATTTCACAATGCTTTATATTTGCCGGTGTACCGTGAACTTTATTTTTTCAAGACATTAACTTGTATGTTTAACAGAGTGTATTCTGATATATATTTATGTAAGTAATTTTAAAATAAAAATCAAATATAAATTGTCGCAAAGTATTAACATACATATCTACATAAGTATGTTCACATGTCGACGCGTATATTTTGTGAGACTAAAATATTTATGAAAATTATATTTTTTTAAATTTTATCGATTTTCAATTTCAGCAGATGTACAAATTTAGTTCGTTTTTTTTGGTCCTTCTTTTTATTTTATTTGTTTTATCGCTTCTACTGATGTGTGAATTTCTGTGTCAAGTGTAAAGTTCTTTGTTTGTCAGTTTAAGAAAAGCACTTGGCTTTGTATACATATGTGTCTGTATATACATACAGATATGTATATGTTCAAATACATCTAGTTATGAATTTATACGTATGTTTGTTCGTATGTAAATTCATAGAAATCTTTCACTTGTACTTGTACCACAGAACTTTGCTAGTATGAGTATGGGTATACAAAAGTAGATTTTCATGTATAAATATTGTTGCATTTAATAATCTTTAATTTTATTACTTTGACATTGACATATGTTGCTTTAAGCGGTTTGGTTTATTTTCAAAGGAAACAAAGAACTAAAACCACCAACTGGAAAACTTTGTGTATCAATTATGTATATTTGTTTGTTCATTTTGATACCCACTTTTTAAACATGAAGGGGGTATTATGCATTTGTGCAGGTGTTTGCAATTCCAAAATATAATGGTCCGAAACCCACCTTCAAGTAAACCGATTAACACAGAATAACTTTCTGAGTCGATTTGGGCATGTCCGTCCGTCCGGCTGGGTTTCCATGTATTTTTGTAACCAATAGTATGGGTTGTAAATTTTAAGACACAGGGTGTCTGGTAGCAGATTTATATTTTCAAATTTAAGTTAAAAGTAATAATCGGCACAAGGTTTTATTAAGAGCATTGAACGATAGAATGGAAATACATATTTTAATTTTTATAGAGTATGTCATACAGATGTTTCCGTTGAGATAAACACGCTGTTCAAAACGGAACCTTGTATTTTGCGCCACAAGCTGCAGCAAATTTGCCTTTATTGAGCTGATTTCTGATCGGCTGAGCACGGTGGCCATGTGATGTCCCCAAAGCGACTTATTAGACTTTGGGGAAAATTTTCCCGAAACAAATTCATCAAAGCTCTGGATGCTTGTGCACTTGCTGCTGAAACCCCGTGTGTGAAGAGCACAATGGATGAGCCCGCAGGTTTGGAAAAAGAATTCCGTAATCATGCGTCAATAATTTTCACCGTTGGCATTTGTCGCCTGGTTTCAAGAATTTTCGAATAAAAATAGTGCAATTATCTTATGCGGTACCCCAAACAGTTACCCTAGGGCATTGCAATGTTATTTTAATCTAGGGATGCGATTTTTGGAGACCAGAAAAGGAAGTTTTGCACGTTTAAGCAAAAATAAGCCTCAAGAAATGGGATTAACAGTGCGAAAACGCTCCATTATTTTCTAACAAAAATGTTTGCGTAAATCAAAGTCACTTTCTTTTAGTTCTTAAACGATTTGGATTAAAAGAAAGAAATCTAAATTCTTTTTTAAATTTTATGAACAATTGCTCTTAGAAGTTTCAGTGAAACTGATCTTTACCGTATTGAAGGTCGTTTTTTCACGTTAACTGCTTTCAACCAGTTCAATGTTTTCGAAAGTCTTTGAAGATCAGCTGGACCTTGCCCGTGGGATCATAATAGTGGATGCAGTTGCACAAAACCTCGGCACTCACAAGCGAATTTAATTTATTCTCGGTCCGTCATGTATTCGACGAATACCAAACTATAAACAAAATTGTAGACGAGCAATTACATTAAAAGCATTACTCTTAAGGACTGTCTCCTAAACAAACACGCGATGCTCACTTGACCACTCGACCACTTGACATCGTGACTGACAAGCCCGTGCAACAGATTATTCCAACGGTGCAAACCTCCCTCAGTAATGTTCATTACTTTTTGAATTAATCGTTTTTAAAAATATAAATCTGCCACCAGAAACCCATTTTTTTTTAAACTTTTTACAGATATATTCTCTGGCACTGACTTAAAAATTATTGTATATAAAGATAATCGGTCCATTTTTTGAAATAGCCTAAATACAAACAAACATTTTATGATATAACTCATACAAATATTACTTTTTTTTGGAAAAAATTTTTCACATGTGTATTAGTTGATGCCATCGACTAAGTATACTTAACAAAAATATTATCGGTCGATTTTTTAATATTGCTTCCAAACAAATGTCCTTCTGGAAATTTTGAGGTAACGATGGCCGAATAATACTTTAGCTTCTCAAAACCTTGCACACATATTTATCTCATACTGAGACAAAAGTTACCGGCCCATTTTTCATTTAGCCTTATACAGATGTATTTCAGGGACTATAACAATCTTACTTGTTTTATATTTAAGTTATTTTTAAAGTCAAATGCGTGCATACTAATTAAGCAAGTACGAAACGAACCTTTTAATTTAATAATAAGGATTTTAAAAATTTTTTTTTAATTTTATTTTTGGGACTGTAATAATTATGAAAAAAAAAATAATAAAGCTGACAAATTAAAATTCTTTTTGACTTTTAAAATTTTTATTAAAATGTATTTATTATTTTTTGAATTTTAATTTTGTCAATTACAATTATTTTATTGCATTTTTATAAATAATTTATTTTGAAAATAATTTTATTTTGTTTTATTTACTTCGGGCAAAAGTTAAAATCAAAAATGATTATTACATTTTGGAAAAAATAAATATCAAAGAATAATTATTATTTTTTAAAAAAAAAAACTAAAAAATGTTTCCTTGTTAATGCTTTTTTTTCATTGAAAATTTTAAGTTTTAACAGTCCCTTTTTATTTTACTTATTACGAATTGTTTTTAATATTGTTACGAATTCTAATACTAAATTATTTTAATTTAAAAGCTTCATTTTTATTTCATATTTTTTTTATTTAACATAACTTAAGTTGGTATATATATGGTATTTAGAACTTGCCTCAAACTCATAAAGACATTTGATTTTTTGTCGTCTGTTTTCTTTAATTCTGTCTAGAGTTCCCAATAAGCACAAATTTTTTGTGAATTCCAATGTTGGAATTCCGGTGTAAATCCAAGCTTGAATTACATTTAAAATCCATCCTGTTTCCAGTCTGTTTGAAGTTTGTTAAAAAACAACAAAAAATTTGTTTGAAGCATACGTTATTTATGGCACAGAGTTGATGGAAAATCATTTGCGGCGGTGAAGATGATGATTTTATAATTAAATTTTCAGAGAAACTTTTGTTCGACTGTAATTCAATGGTTAATTTTGCTGGATTCGCTATTGAGTTCAACTGTGTTTCAACTGTAATTCAACACTGGAAATTGGAAATTGTGACTTGATTTCAAATGTAATTCCACTTGAATTTCAGCCAAAATGCGTATTGGGTTATTTTAGAATTATTGTTTAAATATAGTGTATAAAGTGGCTTAGTGTTTATATGTATGTATTTTTTTGTTTAATGACTTTAGGCCAGAAATCCTTTTATGTGGCCTTTGGCTTTTACAAACAATTTCCCCCATTGCCGTTGTACTTGTGTAAGAAAGAATTTACTATTTGCAAGCAAAGAAGTGTTTGTGCACATTTCTAAATATTTTTGTTCGAGTTTAATTGCTGATTTGTGGCTTAAGTTTAAAATACTTTTTAACTACTTTGATGGTTTTTCTAAAAGTTTAATTTCTTTGAATAATATTATCATAAAGTTGAATTTCGGAAATTTTTTTTGTACTTATGTGCAAGCATTGATATACTGGTTTCCTTGACTGTGGCATAACTCAGTTACTCATGTCTCTTGATTAAAGTTATTTTTAACTTTTTGTTTCTTTGTTTGTGTTTTCTTGCAGTTCATTTAATTTTTTTACTTTCAACCACAAATATGTTTCGCTTTGTTTAAAAAAGGCATCTGTATGTAGCTCCCTATTCTGTTTTGTTTATTTATTTATTTTCAGTTTCACTATATAAAGTTCAAAAAAGCGTAAAATTTTTTGTGAAAAGTTTTTTATTGCCAGCGCAAGTATTTTACTGCTATATTTTAAAAATCTTCCTATTTTCTCTGTCAAAAAAAAAAACCGCAGCAAAAATAAAACACTGAAGCTTGTACCCAAAAATTTTAGTATGCGAGTAAGTTTATTAAATTTATTATAGTTTGTTATATCTTCTGACAAATACTTACAGTTACTTACAGTTACTGGGATGCTGCAAAATCGGTTATGGAAAAATTTAATATTTTTACATTATGATTCCCATGTTATAGAATAATGTCAGAAATATTCAAAATATAAATCTCGTGTATAAAAAATAGGCAAACTACACTATCTTAATTATGTTTAAATAAATTTTGAAAATCAAGCGCTTTTAAAATTTTTGATTTTCTGTTTTAGCAAAAATAATTATTTTCTTCAGAGAGTTTATCTTTTCTTTTGGCACAATTATTAATTTCTTTCTGACTTATTTCTTCTTGGCAGGAATTATAATTTTATCTGATTTTTATTTTTCAAAAAAAAAATGCCTACTGCTTTTAATATAATTGAAACTTAATTAAAATTATTTATAATATTTTTAAATATAACAACTGTGCCTACTCAGAACTTAATTTGTGATTTTTTGACCATGTTAGCCATGTACCAACAAGCGCTTATTACAAAACTTTTATGTTACAAATTAAAAGTCTTTCTGAGAAAATTTCGCGTATTAACACTAACTTTTAAGCATTAGATATCAATTACAAAAATCATTTAAAAGAATGCAATTTTGTATGTAAGAGAAACGCCAATTCCTGTAAAAGCCGAAGAAACAGTATGCTTGAAAATTATTTTAATATAAAACTATTTAAAGTTATTAATTAAAACTGTTTGGCCGATTTAATTTTGTATAAAACAATTAAAGATTGTTAATTATTTATGCAAAAAAAAAACAACCAGAAAATAATAATAACATCTGCTTAGTTCTACGTAAAACGTCCTAAAATAACGGAAAACCCTTTTCGTCTTTTTTAAAAAAAATCAACGATTTATCGTCTTAAAGAGGACATATATTATTGATATATACAAAAGGTTTATATTTAGTTTTTGTTTTGCAAGAGTTTAAGCTTTACGCAAACTGAATAAGCCGGTCTTGTTTTTTTACATGTATTCTAAAATGTTTCCACTTTATAACATTAAAACAAAAATAAGCATTTCTTAAACTTTATTTTAAAAAAAATTAATTTTATGTTATTTTTTAGTTTTTGTAAAACCAAAACGAGAGAGCTAGTTATAAAGCTGTTTTAAGTTATTATTTTTTTTAAAGATCTAAATAACTTCAGAAGGAGGTAGCAATAAATTATAGTTTTAATAAACAAAATAATTCTTTTTAGCCAAAATTCCGTAATTCCAAAATTTTCTAAAAAAAATCTAAGAGTAGACCCGGCAAGCTTTGACTTCTAGGATTGTAAAAATTTTTTTATAATTATACCCTATACATAGTGATATTATTAATTTGTGACCCCATAAGCTATATTTTGTATCCTTAAAGATAGAGAAGTCGATTTAGCGATATCCGTCTATGTACCTGTTGCAAAAAAGTTTCCGGACTCAAAAAACGTACAAAGAAAATGTTTTGGTATCAAAAAATCTGAAATATCCCTGAGATAATCGCTATTAACAATCAACAAAATCGGTTCACTATTGACCGAGATATAAGCAAAAACCCAAAATAACCCATTTTTAAGTTGAGCAAGTATTTTATTTTTTATTCATTTCTTTTCACTTGCTTATGTGTATGAGAATGTGTGAACAATTAGACAGACGCATTAACATACATATATCATTTTCTCAACGGGTTGTGTGTAATGAATTATGTTAAAAATGTATCATTAATTACAAACTAAAAACTTAAGGCTCAAGAAATTTATTTATTATTATTTTTTTTTACCATGTGAAATATTTTGTTTTACCTTACGGTTTTGCTTGCCTAAATTGCTTTGCGGCTTGCATGGGCTTATTAAAGAGTTTTTGTTAAAAAAAGTTACTTCCTTTCATTAATAAATGTCAAAGTTTACAATAATCTTTAATGAATTTTATACACTCATGATTGCAAATAAAAAGAAAAGCAAACAAAAGTGTGTCATTCTGTAGGGAACTTGTATGTAAACTAATAATTTAACTTAGATGTCCAATGGGAATAGATTGTACTTAGTAAGAATGTTTGAAATATAAAAAGTTTTTCTATAGCTGACATCACAAGTCATCAAGTTATGTCAAGGCAATGTTGGGTTATTTATACAACTGTTGTATATAGGCGATTCCGTTGCAACGGGCGTGATCAATTTACTAGCATTTTTGCTTAAATTTTATCTAAAAAGGTGCTACGATTTTTAAGGATGTGTAATGTCTTTAAGTGTTTAATCGTAAGTAGCCACTGAAAAAACACAATTTTACTCACAATGACCACTCCTGATATTAAAAATCTTAATTTTTTAAAAATTTTTACTTCAGAATAATTTTTGTGAAATATTTTTGGTAACAGAACTAGTTTTAAAATGTTCACGGTAGTTTAAGGTGTTTTTAATTGTATAAGTATTTTTATTCTTACAAAAAAAAAAAAAAACCTTTTTAAAAACGTGGAGGATGTGATATTTTCGTCAAAAAGCTTAAAGATCTACATTTGTAGTCACTATTTGATATGGATCCAAAAATTTATTTTTGTTTTTCTTATTGCCTTTGTGTATATTTTTTGCTTTATTATACCCTTCACGTAGTGATATCAGTTTGACATTCCGTTTGCAATTTCTACAATATTATCTTTTCAGATAGATCTTTATAGATAGAAAAGCCGATATACCATGCCCATATGTCCTTCTATGTGTCTATTAAAATCCAGTTTCCGGACTCAAGTAAAGTCGAAAAACGTTTTGGTATCATATAATCGGAAATATCCCTAAAACAATCGCTATTTAAAATTAGCCAAGATGGTTTCGCTATTGACTACAAAGAAAAAAATATTCCCATATATTTCCAATTAACGCGCTTATTAAAAAGCCAAAACGGATTTCTATAAGTTATTAATTTGGCCCAAAAAAATATATATGGGTTTTTTTAGAAATTTAACCAAAGCAGTGATGCCTATTTAAAAGTTCTTTTAAAAAACAGTCATTTTGTAGTTTACCGCTTTTGTGCCCTCGTTTTTTTAGGTATGCAACCAAAATTCAATGTCTCCGTAGTCTAGTGGTAAGAGTCTCAGCCTGAAAATCTCATGGTGCCGGGTTGAATGCTTGACTCGGTTAAAATTTATTTTTTAATTGTTTTTCTTAATTTTTATTTTTATGTGTTTGTTTTTGATATTTTTACATTGTTGATCTTTGTTTCTGTTTTTGTTTTGCCTTTGCTTATGATTGCTAAGGTGTGTTGAGTTGTCCTTATTTGACTTGAGGTTATTTTACTTTGTGGGGGTGGGTTAATAAAAGTAATATTTACACTTTAAAAAGCACGGTGGTTTGTTGTTTGAATGCATAGAGCGCCCGCCTTGCATTCATAAGGCCGCAGGTTCGAGTCGATGCTGAGACCGGTTATGTATGTAAGTAAAACTAATAATTGAAATAAAATAGTTTACTTTGTAATAAATAAAATAAAAAATATTAACATTAATACATACATATATTTAAAAAAAAACATTTTTTTTAAATTATTTAAAAATTTAACAAAAAATTTTTATTGCAGGCTGAAAATCAATACAAATTTAATTGGGTTACCGAATTTTATTGATTGAAATCGATTTAGAATTTTTTCTGTGTTATAAACAACACGTTTTTTATGGATGTTTAATATTGAAAGTAAATCAAGATTTTGGTGTTTATTTTTAGAATATGTGCTTAAATTTACATATATAATATTAAAACTAAGATAACGTTCTTAAATTTTAGATTTTTTTTCTAAAAATCAAGAACTTGTGATTAAATTTAAGAATCTTACTGACCGAAATTCAGGATTGAAATCTAATATTACTGCAATCTGCATTCAATAATTTTGTATCTAAATTTTGATCGTCATTTTTCTCTTAATGTATGTATGTATGTAAATATGTTCATTCGCATTAAAGCCTTAAACTAGAGAAGCAAAGCTAAAAAAATAAACAAAAACCAATTTCATATTTTAGGTTCTTTTTATTACATTGCAAAAACTAAAGAGAAAAAACTTAAATTTTTTTGTTTTTTTTTATTTTACAAAAGCATTGGCCGCATTTAACTCGTAATTATGGTGAAAGAATTTTTCTACCCAGAATAAAAGGAACCTTTTATGTTTGTGCATAAAACATACAAATTGCTAATGTCAATGGTGGTAATGTTGATGGTAAATTTTAAGGAGACGAATAATTTTTTTGGATGCTTGATACTGCAGTATTTTGTTGCTGGTTTTGTTTATGTTTTGTTTATTCTGCCCATTGAAATTGCGGCTAGCATTACAAAACCACTACCACTAACTAAATAGCAGCTGCATTTTGTTTGTAACATGGATGAGTATTTTCATACCCTTCACATAAGTGATAAGAGTATATATTGGTTTGTCATTACGTTTGCAATTTCTTTAGTATCCATCTGTGACTAGAAAAGGTATATATTTCTAGGTCCTTTTAGATAGGAAAGTCGATTTAGCCATGTCCATCTTTCCATCTGTGTGTCTGTTGAAATAAAATATCCGGAGTCAATTTAAGAACCATGAACCAGGTATGGGTGTCAAACTATTAGAATTATAACTGTGGTGATCGCTATTTTAAATGAATAAGATCAATTCACCACTGACCTAAAAATGGGCAAATTTCTGTCATTGCAACAGTTTTCCCATTATTTTTGAAAACACATTTCATACAAAAAATGTAGCAAATGTAACTAACTGGCAACGTCGTTAAGCAAACATATGGATGTGAATGAATTTGCATTAAATTTCAAAATATATGTTTGGACGTAGGTACAAAATGGGCCAAATAGAATCACCCTATTGGAAGATGCTCTTTTTTTTGCAAATGGCGGCCAGTGCCAAATCTGTTTTGACATATGTGAACCAGACAGATGTAAATAAAAAACAAGTGAACAAGCCATGGAGCGATTCACTCCCCAAGATCGCGGAATAACCATGTCTATTTTGCGTTACAATTCGTCTGTGAAGTTGGCACAGCGCGAATTGCTTCGCCGATTTCCTGGTCATCCTGCACCGACTGCGCGAACATTGCTCCGTTTAGCCAACAAGTTTGAAAAGCATGAGCCCACACGAGACATTGCCAAGGGTAGTCGACCTCGGAGGAATCTGCAGAGAATATCGCCGCTGTTGGCAAGGATGTCGGGCTGTCGCCAGAAACATCCGCCAGACACCGTGTTTCGCAATAAGCCATCAGTCTGTTGTCATTTGGACGAATTTTGAACAAAGGCCTACACATGTTCCCATACAAAGTCCAGTCCATGCATCAGCTGCTGCCTGTTGACCTCCAAACGCGTGTAACCTACGCATAAGCCATCCTCAATTTCGAGGCCGAACTGGACGATTTCTCGACCAAAATCATAATGAGCGATGAGGCTCATTTCCACCTCAGCGGATACGTGAACAACCAAAAATATCGCTTCCGTGTAACTGAAAATCCACGATTGATACACGAGATATCATTACACCCGCTCAAAGTTTCTGCATGGTGCGCTTTTTACGCTGGAAGAGTCATTGGGCCATTTTTTTCGAGGACGCCACTCGCCGAACGACAACGGTTGATGGTGTGCGCTATAGGGCCATGTTAGCCAAGCTGTTTCTACCGCAATGGAACAAATAAGGACTGAAAAACATGTGTTTATAACAGAGTGGAGCAACGACACATACGGCGCGAGCCATAAACTTTATTTTGTAGGCGGCATTCCCGGGTTGCCTTATCTTTCGTTTTTTCGATTTTCATTGGCCTGCAAGATCGCCTGATTTAACCGTTCCAGACTTTTTTTGGGTTTTTTTTTAGTTTTGTGCTTACGTGAACAAGTTTAAGACTCTGAAAGCCTTTAAGGATTATATTTGACACGTACGCATGAATCTGTCACCCGTATTTCTAGCCGAAGTGACGCAAAATGACATAAAACGAGCCCGTAAAGCAATCAATTCTGACGGCGCCCATTTGACCGATATCATCTCTTTGGCTTGACGAATAAAGTTCTAAAGGTTCAAGTAAAGAAAATTAATAAACAGAATTGAAGTTTTTCATTAAGAAAAAATTAGAGCCAAACAACATCGGATGACTTCTTTGGGCCCACCTTGTATGTGTAAATATGTGTTGTTGATTTCGGCACACGTTTGACAATTTAAACGCAAGAAAAGTAAAGACTATTTTTATAAAATGAGTTTGATAGTCAAAACTTACTATCGCTTTTAACATTCTTGCAAAGTCAATAGCTATGCATCATATCATACGTTTATATTGCTTTTGCTTTGTTTTGTCTGTTTGTGTGATTGCTGTTATACCCTTAACATAGTGATAAGGGTAAGATAGGTAACCCGATACAATTGTTCAAATGAGTTGCTTATTTGAAAGCTATGATAGCCATGCACTTTAAACCCACCAAAAATAATTATAGTAATAGTGATTCAAAAACAACTTACCTAGATCAGGGGACTGAGTAACAAAAAGGCCAACGCGAAGGGTTTATAAGATTCGGCACAGCTGAATATAGCGCTCTTATTTGTTTTTTGTTTATTTTGTTGTTTGCAATTTCATAAAAAATTAAAAAGTTTTTTAGTTTTTTTCCCTATCCGTCTATTAGTTTTTTTTTTAAAGTTTGTTTTTTTGCTGCTTATATCTTGTGCTTACTTTTTAAGGTCCAAAAAAATCAAAGGGTGTGTTTAACTGCAGATGCTTTTAGTCCATAGACTTCATGAGTTAACATTTATGATAATAGTGTTGATGACGACAGTGACGGTAATGGCGATAAGACTCAAAATGTTCAATTCCTAATAAAAAACTGTTAACTTTTAAATACACTTAAAGCATCAAGACAAAATTATAATTTAAGTTAAATTTCTAAAAGAATGCAAATTTTGTGGAAAAGTAAAATTTATAATAAGAAGAAAAAAAAATAATTAAAAAAATTAAAAACAAAACGAAATGAAAAAACCATGAGAAATTAAAATAAAATTTAAACAAACATTTTGTAACCCCTTCCTAAAGTAGGTGAACATGATTTAAAAGAGAAAACGATATAAATTAATCTTAGCAGCTATATTACCCTTGTTATATTAGACTTTTTAACATCTCTTGTTGTTTTTTTTTTTTGAAAAACTGAAAGATTAAAACTTGTTCTGTTTTACTGCTTTCGTTTTCGCTATTCCGCTTGAGTTGATTTAGGGGCAACTTTATGATTTCTTTTTTTCGCTTTATTTTTCTTCTATTAGTTTGTTTACTTGCAGCCGAAAAAATTCTTTTGAAAAATTGATTTTGCATTTAAGCGTAAAATAAGTAGTGAAGGACGCTGTTAAAACCATAAAGTATTGGAAACTTATTAATGCCACCATTACATTTTAAGGCATGCTGATTTGATAATATACAGTGGGTAGGATGTATGAAAAAAAAAAGTTAAATAAGTAAGAAAGTTGTGGTCGGTCGAGCCCGAGAGTGTTATGCTAAACATGGAGTTTGATTTTCCTGTAAAAGCTCTTTCAGGGAGGAACTCTAATTAATTGGCTACTCTTCCAAAAAATCTTGATGCCTTATTTATTATTAAAAAGGCTTTAAAATGCCTATATATATTTACTTAAATAGCATTGGAGTATAGCATATCAATTTATGAATTTTAAAATGATTTCCGGAGAATCGGAAAGAGCATCAAAAATTTAATAAAAATGTTTCGTTTGTATGGGGTCTACCGCTTGGCATTATCTTTTCATCCTGATTCTTTCTTTATGCATGAATCGTTGTATGATTTCTTCGCACTAAGCTTGAAGTCAATAGTAGTTGAACATTTTTAGGCACAGCAACAATAACAAAATTTGATGAAAATGGTGATTTGTATTGGAGGTAGAACGAGTTCATTCGTCCCTTTCCAGCTACTATTTTTTTCAATATGCAGCTTTTGGCATACCATTGCCATAAAGTAAGTCCCAGGATAATAGCTTTTACAGTGTGCGAAAAAAAGCGTATAAAATATTTAATAAAAATATGCCGTTCCCTTTTTCTAAATAACTTCTTTTTTTGCCAAAATGCTCACGTCATACTAGAATTTTTCTGGGGCGCATGAAAAATTTCTTAGAATTTGTGCAATTTTAGGGGGTAACCACTTCTCAAGCATCTTTAAAAAAATTGTTTTCCGATTAGCTCGCGGTCTTTTCAGTATAAACTCCTTTTCATATTAATAGGTGGAGTGTTTTACGCATCAATTTAGTAGGATTATTTATGGAAAGAATTATATTCTACCTTTAACTAAAAGCCCTATTAGCTAAAGATAAGAGTGTACGTAAAGAAAAGTCGAAAAAGTTTTGTATGAACAAAACCTGTGGTTCCTTTTATAATTGCAATTGTGCAGTGGTAGTTTTTCTCAGTTTTACCTACATTTATTTACAAAATAATTCACAGTAGAACAAACAGAAAGCAAGAATATTTTTTCAGCAGTTTTTATTAGATTAAATTATTAGCGGTGAAAAAAGTGAAAATAATGCCTATGATAGTCAAGGTCTGTCCGCTCATGAAGTTCTGCCCTAACTAAACAAAGCTAAGGTTTTATAAAATTATTGAAAAAAATAAAAAATAAAAAACATGAAGAAAAGGCAAACAGTGGATGCATAGAGGCAAAATGTATAAATAATCTTTTACACATCTGTCTAAACACACTCTGGATTGACCAATCCCGGACTTTTGAGTCGAAACTGGAAGTGGTTTCGGCCACGAGGTGTTACCAGTCCCTGAACTATTTGGAATTCAACTGGAAGTAGCCTTGGCTTGACCTTGGCTACAGGGTCTAACCAGAAGCTTGTCATTCTAAATCTGGTTCCACGGGTGTCAGGAGCCCCTAGAACCTCGGTTCTAGCCTGACAATGGTTGAGGCTCCTTCGGAAGCAACGTGGTGGTTGTGGTTTAAACCCAAATCGCGGGGAGAGCTTCTGCTCAACGTGGAGTTGCACTGCAACCGGGTGCCGTGACCCATAGATCGGTAGGAGTTTTAGATAGGCTCCGCTCCTCACCAAGGGGGAAGGCATACCCAAATGTATGTCTTCGAATTGGTACCCATTGGTTATAATTTGCCATGTTGGCAAAATATCATCCATGGGGGCGCTGGTGGACGCATGGATGATATTGTGTTGAGAACACTGTGGGATTGGCCCAACGCAGCAGGTATCCACACGAATCTTCGACACTCTGTCTAAACACACTATGATTTTTGTATTATTACTCTTTGGCAACACTTTACAAACGGTTAAGGTTCAACTTAATACAAAAAAATTGCGGTGTTCGGATTTGACTGACTAAAACTTTTTTTTTTCTTAAGGTATGGTTTTTGTTTTCAGAATTTAAAAGCAAATGTAATTATCATTTTGTAGTTCTGCCTATAAATCAAACCTCATATATGGTGTATTTGAATTTCAATCGATTTATATTTGTTCAATAAATTTTAGTGCAAAAACATTAAAAAGCAACCATAATCGCATTTTTATTAAAATTTTGATGAAACAAGAAACACCAATTCTACCTTTAAGCTTATTTTATACTGCTAATTTACATCTAAAAAATTGTTTTTTTGTTTTCTTTCCTTTCAACCCAGTAAAAAAATTTTCTACTTGTATAACTCCTCCACTGAGATGCTACAGAATTTAGGGCTCAGTTTGCCACGAAACAAAGCCCCAAGAAGGTGCGCTCTTCTTCATTATATTACTCAGAAGATAACTTAACACAACAACAAAAAACCTTGTATAAAATATATAAAATTTGGGTTTTGAAAAGCAACAAATTTTAGCCATAAATTTTGCCTAATAATTGTCCCAATTTTCTAAAGATAAACGTGTTTTATCTTTATTGCTTAAATTTTATAGCTTTACTCTAACCATGACAAAATTTAAGCAAAGGCAACACAATAAAATATTAAAATTGAAAATAAAATGTACAAAGAAAGTTTAGCCATCTTTCATCACGAACGGAAGCGGATATTTAGCAACAAACTATCTGTGTAAGTATCCTGCTGTGTGTGAGTTAATGTGTTTGTTTATTGCAAGGTGCACTTTGTATAAATTTCGGTTTTTTTTTGTAGTTAGTGTTTTCATTTTCTGGTGTGTGTTTTATATATATTTTACATTGTTCTTTTGAGTTTACCTTTCATAATAAAATACTTTTTAATTTGATTTTTAAATTTTTTATTGACGCTTCTTTTGCCTACACATGTTGCATTAAGCAACAAATTAGAGAATAAATAAAAAATCAATTTGACAGAAATAAACAACGTTACAAAAAATATTACAGCATAAAAACAAATACAAAGTGATATATAACCAAAAACAAGTAAGAGGGGGTGATAGGGGGAAAATATGTTCTGGAAAAAAATTGGCAAGTAAAAATGAGTTGGGGTAAGTCCCACACTTGAACTATTCACAGGCACCCTGGAAGACGTAGGGAGGGGGGGAATATAATACAATTTTTCAAATTTTGTATGGGAGATACCTTAGGCGATGGAGATAGGTGGTAAGTACGTTTTATAAATTTGTTTGGTAGCGCAAATTATTGGGGGTAGGTTGTACACCTGATCTCTTTAAGGCCGACTGTGAGGACTTTCTATACCATTTTTGTAAATTCTGTACGGCAACTTCTTTGAGGATGGAAATAGAGGGTAAGTTTGCTCTAGGAATATATTTGGGAGGGAAAACTAATGGGGATTCTGGGGAAGTTGTAGTTGTTTTTACATTAGTTTAGAGGCTGTAGATAGGGAGTAAGTATGTTTTTCAAAAAATGAATGGGAAGAAATATTAATTGGGGTCGGTCTTACATTTGACCTTTGTGGGAACAACCTGCAAGCTGTAGAAACGATTAAAAAAAATGAAAAAGATTTAAATTTTGTATTACAACGATGTTAGGTGGTGAGTAGATTCCAAAAAATATTTGTGAGTAGAATGAATGGAACTCAGTCCTTCAATGCACCCATGCATGAACAAGTCCGTGGCAGTTGTGAAAGTTTTAATGTACAAATTTTAAAGGTATGAACAAATGTAGTCTTGGTTTTTGGCTAATATTGCGGCCAGTTATCGGGTAATTTTACTGGATCTCAAAAGCAATATTTTGGCAGATATTCTTAATAATTTCGATATTCTTTCGGGTCTTTTAAACATGGAGGGGAGGACTACAAAAAGTTGATTTCAGCCACAACACGGGACAAACGGATGTCGCTAAATAGAATATCTTTTTTATAAGGACCAAGTATATTTTGTGGGGTCGCAGATGGGTATTAAATAAATTACAGCTGTACTAACAAACTCAAATATACCCATATCACTTATGTGAAAGGTATTATATTTTATCATAGCATCAAAGTTTTTTTTCCTAATATCTTCACTTATTTTGTATACCGCTGTACATAAATATTCTTACATAATATCCTTGAGTAACGCATTTTTGTAATTTTTCCCCCACCAGCAAGCTAAAAGTATTATGAAATCGTGTTATATTAATAACATTATTTAAAATTTATATTATTGCTAAAATATGGTGGAAGCAAGCCCTCTGTGAGCTTACCTACCAATACAAATGTTTGAGAACGTTGACGAAAAAAAGTAGATTTTATTATAAAAAACAACCTGAAGGAAAAATCAAAAATATCCAATTGGTTAAGTAAAGATGTGTTCAAACTTATTTTGTCTATAGTTTGTGCTTTCTATCTGAATTTTTTGATTTTTTTTTTTTTGTTAAATTTGTTGCTGTACTAGCTGTTTGTTGTGTCGCCTCTCATTTGTCAAGTTGTCATTTTGTCAAGTATTTGACAGGACTTTTGTAGTTGGCTTCTACTTTATCGAAAGTTTACTTAAGACTTTTTTGGTTTTTATAATGAAGTTTTGTCTAAAGTATTAAAGCAAAAACAACAATTTTTTAATATAAAGATTAAACGAAGCAAGCAACAAATACCTAATAATTTTTTTTTAAATTTTTTAAAAATGTTCTTAACAATTTAAAATGAAATAAATAATAGGTTTTATAATCTTATTTCAGAAATTATACAAAAAAATATTTATGACAATAAATTCAATTCGATTATTTTAAGCAAAACTACTGATTTATCAGGAAAACGTCAAATTTCTTTAGCTTTAAGGTATTTTAAGGTAAATGTAAAATTAGAAAAAGAAGAATTTATCGGCTTTATCGACCCATTTGAAGAGGCTTTAAATGATATTGGCATTGACGTCGTAGTGTCAGTTAATGCGAACACACTATCATCAGTAGTTTTAAGAGCTTCAAAGTACGCAGATCTTGATTTTGAAAATTGTGTAGGGATTGGAGCTAGCGGGTGTCCTTCAATGTTGACAGAAAATGAAGTAGCAAAAAAATACAAGAAACTCCACAAAATGCAAAGCAAACGCCTTTCTATTCCCTTAAACTTAACAGCTTGATATTCAAATGCAACAAGGTATCAATAATACAAAAGGTTGTATCGGTTTTTAAAGAAACAAGCAAATTTTTAAGAAAAAACATCCTAAGCGTTATGCACCTTTTTTTTAAATATCAAGGTACAAAGTTGCTTATATAATCTGAAACGCGGCTGGTAGATTTAATTTTACAATTTGCAGCAAAACTAAGGCTTTGGAAAAGATACCCCAAGTGGAAAGAGATTTGCGGAATTTATTTTCGGATTACATATTCTTAATGACATACTTACTGTTACACAGCCACATAGTGTAATTCTACAAAAGCAGAATATAGTAATAAAAAAATGGCCATTTCTTATAAAAACCGTGAACGTCTCTTGACACTTACAGTAATGAGGCCCAACAGAATTTAAAACTATTTTTGAAGAGGTAAAATAACATTTGCGTTGTAATGGAAACAATAGTTTTTTAGATGTCAAAAAATACACCAAATCGGAGGCTACGTACTCTTAATTGAATTTATTTTTCAAGACTTGGAATTATAGTTTTACAACTTGCAAATTTATTTTAATTTAAAAAAATTGAAAAAAAACTTTTTATATAGAAATTAAGGGCTCTAATTTTGAATTGAAAACAAAAACGGAAAATAAAAAAGACCACCGGAAAATATACAAAATGTTTCAGCAAGTTATGGCCCAGATATTTACCCAAACTTGCGAAAAATATTTATAATTTTGATTTCAATGCTGGTCAGTAATGCTACGGCTGAAATTTCATTTTCTACCCTTCGCCGTATTAAAACATGACTGAGAAAAACCATGACAGAGGACAGGCTTAAAGCTGGAGGTCCATACCATACGTTATATGCATGGCTCCGTTCTATACGTATCATATTTCTGTACGTTTTATACGTTTGTTTTTGCCAAGTTACATGCAATACGTTTTGTGTGAAAAGTGAAGAGAAGAGAAATCAGATTTTCTTCATTACACTTACATAAATAAAAACACAACAGAGATGACACTTAAAATATAAAAGTAGTCGATAAAAACAATATTAACTTTGGCTACAAAATATTTGTGTTGTAAACTTATTTTTAAGGAAATTTATTCTTAAAATTATTTGCAAAATTTATAATAAAAGCATTTTCTTTCATAACATACTGTTTTTAACACAAAATATACCAAAAATATAATCTACCACACACACATGTTTTTTGATAGCATTTAAAATTTGTCATCACTGGATAACAAAACCATCTCTCATTTTCTCATTTCGCATGCGACGTATGAAAAAGTAGAAAGTAAACCTACTTTATCCGTTACTTGCGCCGATGCGTTCTATGCAATTTGTTATGTTTCTTGCCACATACAACTACACTGATTTTACTTTTGTGAGAGTCGGAGAGAACGCACAGCGCATAGAACGTATGGTATGGACCTCCAGCTTAATGGCCTAGCAAAGTGGCATATACATAATAAAATTGAAATTGACGGAACTGTCGTGATGAACAAATTTACTTCAACAAGAAACTATTATTTATTATTTTAAAAAATATCTTTTTTTGCCTTTTATTTGAATGTAATTATTTTAAATAAATTAATATTTGTTGAAGCTAGTTTTTAAATTGTGTGCTTCATTTAAAAAAAAAAAATTTTTTTTTAATATAAAATAGGAGTACTAGGTAGAAAATTTGAAGCCAAGAGGTTTAAGAGTTTTCGACACCTTTTGTATTAAAAGTTTAATAAAAATTGCTCATTTGTGTTATGGCTGCCCCTCGCTTGCTCCTTTCAACTATTTTTTCTTTTTAAAAGGCTGACATTGTTGTAAAACTACTTCTTGTAGAATATTCAATGTCAATATCTGTTATAGTTTGCAAAATATAGCGTATAGAAAATCACGCAAAAAATTTTAATTTTTAAGGGGACAAGCCCCTTCCCTGTTCCTATTCAAATAATTTTTTTCATAATGTAAGCATTTTTGTAAAATTACTTCGTGCATAATATTCAAAGTCGATAGCTGTTACTGTTTCCGAAATATATATCGTGTCGAAAAATTTTGAAAAATTGCTCATTTTTATGGCGGATGCCCCTCCCCCTGTTCCTATCTAAATCATTTTTTTTCAAAATGTAGATTTTTTTGTTAATTTATTTCTTGTAAAACATTTGAATTCTACAGATGTTATGGTTTTTCATATTTAAAACATGAAATATTTCACAAAAGTTGTGCAATTGTAGAGGGAAAACCAATTTCCCTGCTCCTATCTGAAAATATTTTTTCCCTGACTTCGGTCACTATCTTCAAAGTATCCATGCTAAGGTTTGAGGTAAGTATGGTTGTATGAAGTAAGATACAAGAGGATATATGCACGGGGCTTTTCCTAAAAAAATGGATTATTTTGGGTTTTCGCTTATATTTCAATCACTAAGTAGTAAACCAATTTTGATGATTTTAAACATCATTTGCTTTGGGAATATTTTTAATTGTTTGATACTAAAACGTTTTCTGTGCGACTTTATTTGGTTTCTGAAAACTTGGTGTAAACAGGCACAGAGACATACAGATGGATTTACGGGCATTGCTGTATCAACTTCCCTATCAATATAGATATACTTAATGGCATTTAAATTAATACTATTGAAATTACAACCGGAATAACAAAGTTATATATACCCTTATCACTTTGTGTAGGGTATGGTATAGTAAGACTTTAACTCAAATTTTCATGATATTTCTAACAAAAATTCTAAAATTTTGCATTAAGGAGAACCGTTATTTTAAATATAAGGACAATATTTACACACAATGTAAAGGACTTCCAATGGGTTCTCCAGCCTCACCCATAGTGGCGGACATTGTAATGGAGGAACTCCTAAAAACGAGCCTGGTAAAACTTGAAGAAAAACCAAAACTTTTTACAAAATACGTAGACGACCTTTTTGGGATTATAAACCACAGTGCAATAGATCAGACTTTGGCTGTTTTAAACAGTTTCAACAATAAAATAAAGTTCACTCTAGAACAAGAAGAGAACGGACGTTTGCCATATTTAGACACGGTGCTAATAAGAATGGGAAACAAGGTTAAAGTGGATTGGTACCAGAAACCTTCATCATCTGGAAGGATAATTAATTATTTTTCATGCCAACCAAAAAGGGTAATTATGAATACAGCCCGAAATTTAATCCAACGAGTCTTAACAATCAGTGATGAACAATTCCACAACAAAAATAAGATAAAAATCATTAATATATTAAAGAAAAATTCTTTTCCGGACAAAATTATAATGAGCCTTTTAAATATGAACAAGAAAAAGAATGCAGAACAAAACCAGGCACCTCCTACTATATATAAGTCAATGACATACGTACCAGGAATATCGGAAAGAATAGAAAATTCAGGAATTTATAACAAGGACAAATTTAAGTTAGCTGCGACATCAAAAAATACTTTACGGACACTTTTCACCAACACCAAGAGCAAGGTAGACAAAATGGAAAGATCTAACGTGGTATATAAAATTAGTTGCTTAGGAAACAACAACAACATGTGTAATGATGTTTACGTTGGCACAACCAAGAACAAACTGAAAACAAGAATGGCAGGTCATAGATCGGACATTAAAAACAGAAATAAAAATTTGACACAGAAAACAGCCTTATCAGCCCACTGTGCAGAAAATGATCATACACCAAACTTTGACAATGTGGAGATATTACAAAGAGAAGAGAAACACAATAAACGGTACACACTGGAAATGCTGCATATAATTAACATACCAAAAACTAAGAGAATGAACTATAAGAGCGACACTGAAAATTGCGCTCAAAGTTACAGACACATTATAAACAAAACAAAGATTAAGCATTAGTACATAAAAAACTGTATAAGCAAAGACTATATACTTATAAAGATATTGCACTACCATATACTGCTTTATGACTGCTAAATTGATGTGGATTTATTAGAAAATGGATTTATTAAAATAGAGAGAGAGAGAGTTAATAAAAATGGCGATAGAAATAACAAAAAGAAAATAAGCTCTCAGCAAAACAATAGGTGTATGTACGTGTGTAAATATTGCCAAAGAATGTATCGTCACAGAAAATGCGAAACGCCTAATCTAAAATAACATATAAAATTCACTTTTTTTTATTAAGTTTGGTCCGTGAAGTCAAAATATGTACATCATCTCGCAAAATTATTTTTTCCAGCAGAAATTAATTTGTTAATTCTGGTTAACTTATATTAAAAAATTTTTTGTGTTTATTCTCAACATATTTTTTATTTAAACAAGTTTTTTTCTTCTCCTGTAAAAGTTTTAACATGTAAGCGAAGGCATTTTGCATGTTCTATGACGATATACTTACATACAAAAACTGATGAAAAGAGAAGACAAAAAGTAAAGGCAAAAAAATGGCCACCAAATTTTAAGAATTGAAACCAAAGCATATCGATACAAGGTGGCCGCAAAAAAAAATAAGAGAGTCGTCCTTTAAACCTTATTTTTTTTATATAGAGCTTGATACTAAAATTGAAAAATAATTTTAATTATAGTTTCAAACTCCATATAAAAAATAAAAAGAACGACTCCCTTATTTTTTTTGCGGCCACCTTGTATCGATATGCCTTGAATAAAAACAAAAACATAAGTACATCGTACACGTCCATACAAACATTAATACATTTCGGTGTACATATACACATTGTTATTCTTTTTGTTTGTTTTTATTTATGAATTAAGGCAAAAAAAGTTATGTTTCAATACAGTTTTTGTGCAAAAAGCCGTGATAGTAGCGAATAAATTTCAATGCGTAGTTATAGGGCAACAATAGGTATTTTGTTGTTGTATAAATGAAACCAAGTCGATTCGCAACGAATAAAAATTCCATTATTATCAATATGAAAATAACTGAAGCAAGAAATAGTTTTTCTGAAAACTTTAAATTCATTACTTTAAGTAGAGAGTAGTAAAATACCGCCCTACATATAATATTTGTTCGTGTACTTTCATATATTGAATTTAAAAACAAAAAATCTTTAAGGATAATTTGACTTATTTAAAGTTTTTAGTTTTAAATTTTTGATTCTACATTTATACTTTTTTTAAATTTTCATTACAGTTTATCAGGCGAATTGGTTTAATTTTATTGTGATAAGATTTTTATTGAAAAACTTATTTTTTTAATTAAAATTTTTTGTTTGTTTTATTTGCGCAGAATATCTTTTGTTTTCAGGTCGTTTTATTTTTTTATATGTACAGGTACATATTTGCAATTTTATTGTGGCAGGTGTGGCTATTTAACTCACATTGTGTTTATTTCAGTGCAAACATCAAGTTCTAAGTTAAAAAAAACTGTAATTTTAAATGTAACCTTACAAATTTTAGTTTTCGAAAAATTTTCTTTAAAAAAACAAACTTTTTTTATTAAAACTTAAATATACTGATAAAAAATATTTTTTAGTTTTAAAATAACAAATGTCAATTTTTTATTAAAAAAATAAAGCGTGTATGGGAATGAATACTAGATAATGTACTTTCCCTTTTTTGAACTATTTTTTTTTTAATATTAAATATTTTATACGAAAAAACAAACCACTTTTTAATATGAAAATAAAAAAATAAACAAGTAAATAAATAGAACAAGGGTGCTATATTTTGCTGTGCCGAATCTTATACATATATTTACACTTCACATTGGTCTTTTTATATACCTAGCCATCTGATCTAGCTGATTTATTTCATACTGCGAATATTGTAATTAAAAAAGTTTTTTGTGCCGGGTTTGAGGTCGATAGCTGTCCTAGTTTTTGAAATAGAAAACCTTTCAAAATTTTAACGTTTGTACTATGTATAATAGAAATATCATGTAAAAGATTTAGGGTCGAGAGTTTTAACTGTTTTCAGCATATTTTGTATTAAAAGCAGAACATTTGAAGTTTTCTAGATATAGCGTATCGAAAATTTTACAAAAACTGTACATTTGTATGAGGGCTACCCCTTCCCCTGCTCCGCTCCCAATATTTTTTTTCATTATTGTAAAATTACTTTTTATAAAACATTTTAATTCTATTGCTTTTATGTTTCTCAGATTTAGCGCTTTAAATATTGCAATTTAAGGGGAAATATAACTTCCCCTGCTCCTATCTGAAAAATGATTTCCCCTAATTTAGGTCCCTATCTTTAAAGTACCCGTGCTTAGTTTTGTGGCAAGAGTGGCTGCATTTATTGAGATATATACATTATTTTGCCCTAAAAATGGATTTGGGGTTTCGACTAAATCTCGATCATAAGACCGAATATGCTAACTTAGATAGCGATTGACACATGGATATTTCTGATTGTTTGATGCCAAACGTTTTATGTGCGCCACTATTTGGATCCGGAAACATGATTTTAACAGTCACACTGATGAATTTTTTAAACTGAAGACAAAAGTTATTTTGTCAAAAAAAATTATAAAAATTAAAGTTTAAAAAATAAATAACTTGAGGTTTTATGTATGCAATTAATAATTTAAAACTTCTAAGAAATGTTAGAAGGCGCTTTATATGTATAGCTCTCTACACATCAAAATAAGGGTATTTTAATTCAACTCGAATCGACATGATTTCATTTCTACAGCAATAAAATATGTACGTTTTTGTACCCTACAACTAGATTATCAACAACTTTCGCTACCGCGTTTGTTTTGAACATGAACTGCTTTTAAACAATACTTCTTTGGCAAATTTTAAACAAAACCATCAATTTGCTTAAAAGAAGGTGTCTTTTTTTTTTTTTAATATACATAGAGGCATACATATGCACGTATGAATGAACGTAAAATCAAAAAGCAGCAAAATAAAAAAATAAACATGGAAAACAATGTTTGTATTGTATGTATGTACATACATCCATATGTATAGGTTGGTATGTATGTACATGCACCATTAATATTTTTTTTGGCTGTTATTGTTCTTAAAATTTGGCGTCAATTTTTTGTGATCTTTTTTTTATTTTCTGTCTTCTCTCAAATTAAGAGAGTGTTTTTCCTTTCCCTTTATTGCCTTTACCGTAACCTCCTATTGCAAACTCAAAATTTCTGTTTATGAAATTTGTTCCAAGTGAACCATCTTTATAGTGTATAGTCTTTGGTATAAGCTTTTAGTTTGTTTATTTATTATTTTGACTTATTGTTTATTCATGTAAGCTTTTTGTTTGTGTTATTTTAATGTAAAACAGTGTTTTAATTTATAAAATTTTTTGTTACATTTGTTAAATATTTTAGATTCCTGAAGATGCTATCCGAAGGATAGCGAAATATTGAATAAAAATAGTAATAATAAAAATAAATAATGACCTCAAGCTTGAATAAAGTTTTTTCATAATTACAATAAAAAAGGTCGACACACAAAAACTGTTAAATAATTAAAAAATGTTGAGGCCATTTTTCATTAGGACCGTTTTTCCATTGGCTGTTAAATTAAACTTTTAGAAAGTCTGCAAACGTATTTTATTCTTAAAGTTTAGTCGCAATTAAATTACCCTTTTTTAATTAAAACTATTACTAAAAAGCCAGACTTCAGATTTTTTTTTATTTAACTTACTAATTTTGCTAATCTTTGCCCTGCTATTTTTAGCCGTTTCAAAATTTGAGACAATACACCGGCTAATCAAACAGTACCAGTACTTCAGTTTTTACTCAGAAACTAATTTTCAAAATTATTTAAAAAAAAAAAATTAAAAAGTAAATTCTTTAAAACTTTAAGATAAAATTAAAATTAAACTACATAATACATTTGCATGTTGATTTGAAAACATAAATGTATTCCATTTACTTTAAAAAGCACAGCCTTTATCATCGTCAATGTCATGCTGTTAAAATACTTACTTGACATAAAATAGATCAAACATAATATCTACAAAAAAGGCAAGCCTTACCTGCCGTTAAAATAAACTAAGGAGACAGACGGAATATCAAAAAAAACAGGCAGACGGCGAAAAAAATGTGAAAGAAGAGTTGTTAATTGAATTTTTGTCTTATATTTCTACTAAAGAAAAAAAAGTGCAAAAACAAATAACGTACGTCAATGAAAGAAGTTAAATCAAATGCGAAATGATCTAATCGTTAAACTTGTTCCGGAAATTTGTTTGCGAATTTGAAGAGGAAATTAAATGCAAAATATATGCTTTTATAACTAAGGCTTTTTTAAAAGCCTATTTGAAAATGGAAATTGTTAACTTTTATCTTAAATTTACAAAACTAATATGAAATTTATATTTAAACCAGAAAGAACGCTGTATTTGGCAGGCCTGCGTTTGATACATTTTTACATTGAAAAATATATTTAAGCTTAAAATTTTTTTTTATGAAGTTTCTCATAAAATATTCAATGCAATTCTTGTGGTCCAGACCTTAAACTTAAATTTCGAGAAATTGTTTACTTCGGCCTCGAGAGACAGCGGTCGAGGGGCAGCAGTTGATGCACGGACTGGGCTTGTACGAGAACATGCGCAGGTGTTTGGCCAAAATTGGCCTTATGGCAGATCGGCTGATAGTTAATTGCCTGGCACGGCGTCTGGTTTCTGGAGATAGCTCTACATCTCCACCAACAGCGGCGATATTATCGGCAGTGCGAACGCTCGGGCCCGGCCCTTTTTGGAAGCGTCTTGCGTTATTCCATGCTTAACAAGGCTGGCGGCTTAACGGCACAGTGTTTGCGCAGTCGGAGCCGGATGACCGGGGAATCGGTTACGAAATTTGCGCTGCGCCAACGCCACAGACGAATTGTTACGAAAAAATATAGACACTATTCCCGTTCTTGGGGAGCATATCGCTCCACGTCTTAATCACTTGTATTTCACATCTGTTTAGTTTACAAATGTCAAAACAGATTTAACATTGACCACCATTTGCAAAAATAAGAGCATCTTCCAATAGGGTGATTTCTTCTTGCCCACCTTGATATTTAAAAAAAATTTAAAGCAAAATTACTTTAAAGTAAAAAAAAATTTAGCAATTGATCTCTCTCTTCTATAAATGTCAATATTTCTTGCCAATTAATATCTATACTTAAATATATTTTAAATTTGTTCCTTGAAAAAATATCAATCCACCAACTGTTTTACGCATACGTCTACATTTGCTGATGATACCGCTTTTCTCACTATTCATAAAGACCCATAAAGAGGCTTCGTGCTAACTGCAACAACACGTAACCCAAGTAGAGAAATGGGCAAAATTATGGGGAATAACAATTAATGAGCAAAAATATACTCATGTAACTTTAACTTTACCCAAAGAAACGTGCTCTTCAATCCTTATTAACAGCCATATGGTGCCTCAACGATTTGAGACGAAATACCTAGGCATTCACCTGGACCGTCGCCTTACATGGAAGTCCCACATAGAAGCGAAGTTGACGCAAATGAAACTTAAAGCTGCACAAATCCGTTGGTTAATCGGTAGAAACTCTGTGCTTCGTCTTGATTGTAAACTTCTACTCTACAAATCGATTTTGAAACCAATTTGGTGCTACGGTACACAATTATGGGGCACTGCTTCCTCCTCTAACATAGAAAAAATTCAATGCCGTCAAAACAAAATCCTAAGAATGATAACTGGTGGTCCTTGGTATGTTAAAAACATCCACAAGGGTCTAGAAGTTCCACTAGTAAAAAGCGAAATCCGGAACTATGTGGACAAGTATTTAAATAAGCTGGAAACTCACCCCAATCCGCTCGCTCGAAACATCCTGCAACATAGTGGACACAAGGAGGGATACTATTACGCTTATATGAAGCTTGTTAATTAATATGAGAACTTAAATTTTAGTCTGGCACTGGCTGGACTAATATGAACTGCCTAGTTTTAAGATTTGAATACTTATTGTTAGTTCGCCACAGGCGAATAATAAAAATATGAAAAAAAAAAAAAAAGTTTCGCACAAAATCTGAAGTAAAACAATTTTCTATAAAGAAAAAATCGGGGACTTACTCATTGACTGGGACATACCTTAAAAAAATTCGGCAGAAATTTAGAAAATTTATGTGAGCCTATGCTAATTGAGCAGATATATATTATTGAAATTACTTAATTAATAACAATTCAAAATAACCTATTATTTTCCAAAATACTCCGACGCTGAAAATTATTTTGATATAAGCTTTCTGAGACTAGAATCAACCATAATACTCTCGCGAAAAAATATTGAGATAAAAATCGAAATATCAAACGTATATATACAGTTATCACAATGTGCAGGTTATACAAAAACTGTTCAAAATTCTTAAAAATTTAAACGTTTAATAAACTGAAATTACACATTTTGTCACTCTGAATGGAAATAAGGTTTATATGTTTAAATTAAAAGACCTCGTTCCAATATCGAAAATAATTCAATAAGGTGATAGCGAACACTCCAAAAATTTTATTTTTATAATTGAATTATACTTTGAAACAAGGAAAGGGGGCTGTTATATGCCATTAGCTAGCCACTGCTTAGGTTATTACAACCAGAAAATCTTTCCCGGAAGTATATATTGTCTTATTGTTCTTGATTTGTTTTTTATTTAAGACGCTGAAAAGACTAATCGCCTTCAGCAACAACGGGAAGGTACTGAGTGTCCTTACACTTAAAACGTCACTTTTTTGTATGGGTCATAGAAAGATCCATCAAATTTGTAACCTTCAAAAATATAAATTGAAATTTAATATTGCTACTCAGAGTATCCGTATCAGTCAGGATGTTGAAGAGTATTAACAACTGATTAGTGTACATGTGAAAGTTTAGAAAAGCTATTGCAGGGCTTGCCATACACTAGGGAATTTTAGTCTCACCACAAATTAAACTTATGGTTGTAAGCTAAATTTTTATGATACTGGACAACAAGGACTGAAAGTCCCTACTTAGGTAGGCAATGTTCGTGGTATCAAGGTTTTTTACAGACACTATGGTGCCTACAACCAGCTGACCTGAGCTTAACTCAGCGGTCACAAGCTTGAAGAGAACGGGCCTGAAAACCATAAATGATTTAATAACTGGACACTGTCTGGTTAGGGCTATAAAGAAAAAATGGGAAAGCAGTACTTCAAATTATGGTAGAATATGTGAGGATAAAGAGGACTAACTGACAAAAGGGCATATTGTCTGTCATTGATTGAGCTTTCAAAACTATAGGGTCAAGCGATTGGCTGAAAGTTTTCATGACAAGCGATGTTTTGCAAGGAATCATGGGAATCAGAAGGCTAGATGATAGGTGTAATGGACAGTTTTTTCCACAAGAAATTATATTAATTACATCTTTCTCAATTTTTTCCTTTTTGGTTAGTTTTACGACTTTCTGTTTATTTAATATCTTTTTATTCAATTTTTAAGTTGTCTTGTAAAAGGATGATCTGCTCTTTTCTGTCAAGAACTGAGTGTCAAGGACTCTTTTTAACTTCCATAACACTGCAATGTATTACAAGCAGATAATCTAGCAGCCAAATTTGCTGCCTGGCTTGCCTTGTCCTCTTAGATAAGGAATTCTTAGATGAACAACCATCGCAAACTTTAGGTTAGGTCAGGTTGGGCTAGGTAACGAAGGGTAGTGATGAGTGTGGTTCCCCACCTTAACACAGAAATATATAGGCCAATTGTGAATCTCTTCAGAGGAGCTAAAAATGGTAATAAGAAAGACAAATAAATTTAAAGGTAAAACGATGCAGAAATAAGAAAGAAAGCAAGAAAGTCAGAAGACAAAAGAACTTAATCAATCGTCAATCGCGCGTAATCGCTGAACCATCTATCTACCCAGGCAACCAACCCCCTTCATATATCTTTCCCCGCCCACAACCAGACATTTTACCAAGGCCATAAAAGAGGCACTTCTCCAATCACTTCTGTCAGTGGATCTGCAGCCTAGAGCAGTGACAAATAAGTTGTTCTATAATCTCTATCTCCTCTTTATCCGATCATAGCCTGCAGAGTTCCGAAAATTTCCTATACCAATTACTCGTCATATGCCTTACATTGCAGTGCCCCTTAAGAGTCTCAATAGTGCACCTCAGAACTCCACTGCTCTACTTGAACAGCAGGTTAGTAGCCCTCCTGTCCAGCCTGGGCCACATAAACCTAGGGAACAAGTTCAAGCTTACCTAGTAGGCAAGGTTCTATAAAAAAATATTTATTAAAAATTTCGGGCTTTGCTTTGACAAATCCTAAGCCAGCATAAATAGGCAACCTGTTTAAGTATTTTGTATAAGTTGTGCCATAGTTTTTCGATATAAATCGACGTCTTCAAAGTAATACTAAATACTTTTTATTTTTAAATAAAAAACTTGTAGCCAGTTAGTTTTTTTTTGACCATATACCCCTTATATATTGCACGATTAGCGTAAGCCTGAAAAAAGAATACATATGCTTCACTTTTTCCGATATGTATCCATAAAATTTCTGACATTTAAAGACCTTTTCGCCCATTTCTTGCACGGCAATCACATTATGATTAACATCATGTTCATACCACAGCCGGTGTATGCAAATTCGCTTCCTTATTAGTTATTCAACCCTTAATTCCTAACAGAATTAGGATGTTTTCCCACAAAGTTTTATGAATGTGTCTTGAGTTATTCAATTAATAAACTTTGGATTACCACAAATTAACTTAAAGAAACTAATGTCACTATAATAAAAATATAAATTTTAAGAAGAATAAAAGACGCCTTTTAGCTGAGAAGACATTACTCTGCCGTTAATAATTAACTAAAAAGCAACCAAAATATTTAATTGCTTAATAAGCCACATTCAGTCCTTTGTATGAATTTGTGTTTGTAACAGCACATATTCACTTTACAGGCATAATTAAAGACGTCTTTTATTATTAGACATACAGTTGAATAAGCACACACATACATCGGTTAATTTTGGCACTTAAACCCTGCAGTTTTTGTGTGTGCGTGTACATACAGTTGTGTAAAATATGAACCCAATTATATTGGATTTTTTTACGAATTATGTTGCAGCTATATTCGGGTCTAAAAAATTCACAGGATCATTAAACAGGCAAATAAACATAAAAAAATATCGTTGATCTTGTTTTCAAATCTAATTTAACAGGGCATTAACAAAACTGTCTGAGACAGAAAAAACCATTTTAACAAAAAAAATCCGCCTGTCACCTAACGTTAGCTAAAAATTACCTTCGGTTTGAAAACCATGCTGTTCTGTAAAATTTTTTAAAATATAAAACTTTCTTTTCTTAAAAATGTAAATATTTTTACTTTTAAATGAAAAAATTTAAGCCATATCTTTCCATCTTTGAGTTCTTGGCTGGGTAGACAGGATTATTTCTGATTTATTAAACTCCATTAATAAAAAAGATTTTAAAGATAAAAGGAATTAAATCTACACGCCACTCATAAGTATGAAAAACAAAGAAGTTTTCCCTACACGTAAGTTAACATTTGTACCTTAATGTGTGTGCATGAGTAAATTTCCTTATAAGTTTAAAAAAGGGAAGAAGAACATCATTGTCCCAGCAAAAAAAAATGTGATAACTCTATTTCAAGGAATGTTTTTTGGGGAGAAGCTGCACTATTACAGCTTTCAGTAGATTTGTGGTTACTTGGTTTTGGAAATTTTTTCAAAGAAGACTTAAAGTAATATTTGTAAAATATCCATGTTTATTTTATTAAAACATTAATATAAAATTTAAAAAATATTTTAAATAAAGTTTGATCAGTAAAAAATCAAACTTTTTAATTAAAATTTATTTCAATAAAGGATGATGCCTCGTGTAACAAAGAGAGTGATCCAGTTATCTTAATAGAGAAATATTTTTGTAAAATAAATCAAAAGATTAACATTTTTCTTTGACACTATTGTTCAGATGAGCTTACACCAAAAACTTATTTTTTCTGAGAATACCTTTGCCCCGATATATACACCACCAAGCGATCAAGCATTTGACTTGTTGTTGCCCAACCGTCGATAGTCGAAACTCTTGGACATAATACTTAACTATTTGTTTAGATCTACAAAATTTTAACTCAAAATATTACTATTTATATATTAAAAAATTAATTTTTGCAATAAATTCAGTTGCTACCACACTATATGCATCAATAGTATATGGATTTTTAAAACGTTTTTTTTTTTACTTTATTTCTCCGTTTCGAAAAAGATTCTTTGTTTTGATTTAATGCTTAGCTTTTTTTAGTTTTGGGGAGATTAAGAAAAGTTTCTGAGGGGTTTATGTTTGTTATTCTCTTATTTTTTATACAAATATTTGACTGGGATGCAAAGTAACTAAGCGAAAGTAAAGGGTTGATTTGTGTGTTGGTATTTGTGTAAATTTAAAAAAAAAACCTTATTTGTATACTTCTAACGTAATTATAACTTATGAATATTAATATGTTAATTAGCTTTTGTCTTAAATTGTTCTTATATTCGTAATAACAAAAAAGAAGCCTCATGATTACACTCTCTCAAAATTTGTTAAGAAAACACAAAACTACATATATAACTTCTAAAAGTTTAGTAAAGGGTATTCCATCCTCTCAAGAATGTCAACAGCGGCACAGTTTTCATAAAATTGCAAATTATATTACTGTCAAAATAGATGGCTTTGGTATTTATTTTCGTAATAATGTCGAAAGCATGTCGATATAAGCCCACGTCTTCAAAAAAATACCAATTTTGTGTTAGATTGGCGATGGTGAACAAAACTATCTGCAGTGGAATTTGATGACGACATCACCAACGACTTTTCAAATAAGGTTGAGTACTTGAGTACAGGGTGTCTGCGGGCATGGTATACTTCTTTGTTTTGCCACCATTTGGTAAACATTAGTCTTGACAGTTAGTTCATATATGGCAGTCTTGGAATAGAGACGTGGCAAATTTATTGTGGAAAAATATTCGGTAAGTCAACGTGTTTAATCGTTAAAACATTTTACCAAAATTAATCACCGATTACTGTGACGATCAAAAAGCTGCGTGAAATTTTTGGGGGAAACAACGTGCAACAAGATGCACTATTTATCGTGCAGTTAATGATTTCGAAAAAAGAGGGACTATAGCTAATAGGCCCAAACATGAACCACAATGTTTTGCAAGATCAGGTGAAAACATCACTGTTACTCAGGAAAGTGTTCAAAATAATCCACCAACTTCAATTCGACGCCGTGTTCAGGAGCTTTGTTTTTAAAGAAATTTTTCACACGATTTTTACAAGGATTTGCATTTATTTCCATTTAAGATTCAGTTGCCACAAAAACTTCTTCCAGAACATCATTTACGCTGCCGTACATATGCCACAGCTCTCCCGTCACAATCGCGGTTTTCATGAAAAATCATAGTGAGTAACTGCGCACATTTTCATTTGAAAGGATATGTAAATATACAGAATAGTCGGTTCTGGGCAATGGAAAAACCTCAGATTATTCAACAGTTGCCATTGCATCTATTAGAAGTGGCAGTCTGGTGTGCCATTTGGTCAGGTGGAATCATTGGACATTACTTTTTTGAAACTGAAAACGGCTAACGGTAACTGTTAATGGGGAGCGATATCGTAATTTGATTGAAAATTTTTCAATGCCATAAATGCATGCTTTGGGCTTGGTTAACATGTGGTATCAACAAGACTGTGACACATCGCATACAGCCAGGATTACAATTGAATAACTGCGAGATCTCTTTCGATATTAAGTTATTTCAAGAGATAATGATGTTGGTTAGCCGTCACGGTAGTCTAATTTGACTGCCCTGGGCTTCTTTTTATGGGGTTATCTGAAAAGCAAGGCTCATGTATGCAAACCAGAATTCCAGTAGCAACTCGAATAATATATTCATGATTAAAATAATGAAATTTCGCGTAAAATGTGTAAGAATGTAATGAAAAATGTGCTCAAAAGAGCTCGCACTTATGAGGCTAACAGAGGCACACATTAATTTCATATTGTTTTTCATACATAATTGCCGACATTAAGTAGCACATTTATCAATATATAGAGATCTATTCTCTTTCGTTTTATCAAAAATTATTAACGAACAAAGTGGTATGCCTTGCCGGCGGATACCCTGCATGTAAACTAAAAAAACAGTTAATTTTTTAGAGAAAAAAAAAACAATTTCTTTTCTTGTAAAAAAATTAACTGAAAAAGGAAGTACATGGTCTAAATACAATTAAACTTTTAATCACCATTTACTAATTTTTTTTTGAGTGTACTTTTTAAAAAGCAATAACAGTTAAAAAAATCACAAGATTATGGCTAAACTGTTATATTTAAGGATGAAATCTGGCCTGTCTTTATTACTTAGATATTTATGTATATACTTTCATGTAATAACATGTGTTAATTAAATATAGAAATAAAAAACTATAGTTACACTTAAACTTGTTCTTAGAAGAAATTTGCATAAGCCATTGCTTGTCAAGTGTTAAATGTTACAGAAAAAAGAAATTTGAAATTATTTAATTAAATAAAAACTTGTCTTTGGTTTGTAACAAATTTTCAAACATAGTTAACAATAAGAATTTTTTTATATACAAACATATTTCACACAGTATTCCTTGTTTCCACGAAATGTTAAAATAATAATCCTTATTCGATTTAGGCATGCCCGATGCCGGCTAGATGTAAATGTATTCTTGTGATCAAAGTAAAACACACGATTTTCAAAATGTTTTGGTATTTACACCAAAAAGAGGGAAACAGTTAAAAAAAATTCTTGCTATTTTGTTTTATAGATCTTCAATTCAACCCGTTAAATATGCCGCCATATATTAAAAGACTTGCTCTTATAAAGCTGCCAACGCTAAAAAGCCGTAGGACAATCTTAAATGTTACGTTTGTATTTAAATTAATTAATAAAAATTAAATTAATAAAATGAAAATATTTGTTCTTACTTTCTGTTGTCTAATATCACTTTTAATGTTCCACGTTGGTCTACATTTATTTGTTGTTTATTATCAGTTAAAGCATTTAGAACTAACTATGCGAATTCTGATCCGTTTTTAAGAATATATACAGAGGTTACCAAAATTTATAATTATATTGATTTTTCTTTAAATGTTAACATACTTAAAAGTAAAATATTATAATATTTTGTTATTAAATATCTAAACAATGTTTTTATAAAGATTAATAGTCTGTAAGGATCTTGTAAGTAAATAAATTAAATCTGTTTGACGCAGTTAAGTTCTTTGCCACCTGATACGAAACCTGTTGTGTGTGGGGATGATCGGTCTAGTTACTGGCATAGTCACCATTAAAATTTTCCCTCGGGATAAATATTTTGGTTTATAAATGACTCGAATATTACTCTATTTGGAAAAAATTTTGCAAACGGGCAATTCCATTGTGACGCGTGTGACCGTCTTACCCACATTTTTGCTTATAACTCAAACAATTCAAAATTTTATATTAAAATAAGTAAGAGCGCTATATTCGGCTGTGCCGGGTTTTATATACCCGTGACATTGGTCTCTTTTTACCCAGTCACCTGATTGGGCAAGCTTTTTTCGAACCAAATATACAACCAGAAACTTTATGCGTTTTTTTTTACATCCATATGCATGCCTAGCAGCGATGCCAATTGGTTACATTTTTTTACGGATTTTGCTGTAAGAAACTTGGAAAACTGGGGCAATCGCAGAATTTTGCCTATATCTAGGTCTGTGGTAAGCCGATGCTGCTAGTTTTTAAAAACGGTCATCTCAGGGATATTTCTGATAGTTTGACACCAATGCCTGGTCCGGAGTACTTAAATTGACTACGGAAACTTGATTTTAAGAGGCACACAGACACAAATATTGTTGAGAGCGGATTTAATTTTTTTAGTTAATACGGTAGTTAAAAGTGTTTTTAATCGTAGTTGTTCTCTTATGTCTACAAAAAATTATTTTTCTTAAGGAAATTTTTTTTAGAAAATATGACGGGCGTGTCATTTTTATTAATGTGTAAAAAAGAACGGCCGATTGTTCAGTTTGTGATAAATTTAAATTCTTGCACAATCAATAAAAAACAAATATGAATTTATTTATTTTATTTTGATTATTTTGGTTTTCCTTTAGATGTAAATTCTTCAACTACTACAATAATAATATAAGGATTTTTCCATATTTTCGGCCACTTTCCGTAAAATTTTTAACATGTGTCTAACTTCATGCCACCAATTAGTATGCTGAACACATATGTGATCAGTCCATTTTTATGATATAACACACATGCAAACGTTCTTTCGGAATAAGCATTTTGGGCTTTAAATGGCTTCAATATTACCTAGTACTCACTAAATTTTGCATATGCGTTCACTTTTATCGGTAAAAAAGCATATTTCATAAAAATTTTATCAGTAATTTTTTTTCAAATAGCCACCATATAAAGGTGATGTAGGGTATTATATAGTCAGGCCTAAAAGACCAAATTTTTTTTACTTGTTTTTATACGAAATTTCATTATAGAAACCAATTGTATAAATTTTCATTATTTTGAATATTTTTTTTTTTGTTATGCCACCTTAACCCATTTCCAACTGGTGTTCGATTATTCGAACAGCAAAATTGTCTGTTTTAAATAATTGTTTTAGCTATGAAGGTGAATGATATCGGGACGATAGTGAATATCATACATTACTTTGATTTTTTGGCTATTTTAAAATTATATTTACCAACCCCCACCACCCCCTTAATTTGAGGGGGGAAGGGTTAAAAAATGCCTTGACGGTAGACCTTTTATGTAAATTATATTAAAAATATGTAAATAAATAAAACTAAAAAAATAAACATGAGGTCTTATAGGCAAAGAACCAAATATTATTTTACAATAAAAAGATCAACACCTGACAACACATGGATGGCACAGGTGTTACTCAAAATAGATGTTCGATTAATCGAACAGTGGCGGCCATCCTATACTATAAAATCCCATACAAATGAAACATATCGTAATATAAATAAATAGACAAGATTATTTCAGTAAAAACAAATGTTTATTGAGTATTGCCTATTTTTGATTAATTAGATAGTATTTCATGGAAATCTTTGAAACACTTCGAGTGCATATGCTTGGCACATTTTTCACACATCCAAACTGTTGGTTTTCCACAGCCTTTCAACTGGCATCGACGACATTTCCCTTGAGGTTGACGGACGATGAGGTGTTCACCCACCACATTTGGTAAGTTGCGCGGTCTTTGGTACTCCAGATCTTTATCCACCTCCAATGCTTCTTTGTCATCGGTCAACAAAAGAGACTCAGTGACTGACAACTTGAACTGTTTTTGGCTCATTGGCTTCTCATTCTTATATTTCGAAACCAAACAATGCAATTTCCATGCATTCACAGTGGAAGAATTTAGGGTGTTTATCCAAAGTGGCCAGTACCATTTCTTTCCACGGATGTTTACTCGATAATTTTGAATGGCATTGTCGTGGAGATCAACGCCGCCCATGCCCTTGTTATAATTATGAAGCACAGCAGGTTGATCCACGTTGACAAATTTCCCATTTTCTCCCAGGCCCTTCTTAGAATCTTTAGTTGCTTTTTGCCATCGCCGAACAGGGTGGAGTGGCAGAATCTGATCATGGTTTGTAGCAATGGTGACCTCCTTATTATCTTGCCAGCGACAAAGGGTTATCTGGTTCTTAGAATCGTACATATAATCACGTGCACCGCGAGGCAAATCTTTACCGGTCTTCATATTTATAGCACCCCCAGCTACACGATTGCAGCGAACAGTTCCAGTGGCGCAGAATCCCTTTTCTGATAACAGGCACAGAAGATGATATGAAGTGAAAAAGTTGTCGAAAAACACCACGTGACGCATAGGTGCTTCGACATTGCTGAGTAAACGGAGAACGACATCGGCTCCAAGACCAAGCTCTCTGTCGTATTCATCAGATTGTCCACAGTATGGTATAAAACTAAACAAATAGCCCGTTGACGAACAGAGACACCAAAGTTTATATCCAAAACGAATCGGCTTTCCCAAAATAAACATTTTGCAACTGTGACGGCCGAAATAAGGCACCATCTGCTCGTCTATAGACAAAAACTCTGACCAAATGCCAAACTGTTTAAACTTTCTGTTTATGATGTCAAAGAATGGACGAAGCTGAAATCATTAAATATAAATAAGTAAACTTGAATAATGATAGTGTAATAATTTATACATAGTACCTTTGCCATCTTATCATTAACATCTAATTCATCATTATTCGCAAAATGAATGTATCTCTTCACATGCATGAACGTAGCTCTCGACATTGCCTGTTTTACTATTGCAATTCCCATTGACAGCTGCGAAGACCAATAATCCTCAATTGAAGGCAAAGTGTGGTAGCCCGATATCAGTAAAATCCCCAAAAATCTTTTCAATAAAACCACGTCCAAATGAAAACCAGCATTGTTCTGGGCCGCAAATCGGTTAGTCTCAGTTATGATATGATCCAACACCTCCCCATCATAAAACTTTGAGAATAACTGTATTGGTGACAGATCCTTTAATAATTCACATAGATCTTTCTGCGTATCGCTCAACGGAGCTGTCTGAGGCGATACATCGTAGTGAAACTTCTCCTTTCCTCTGTTCCTGGACCATTTTGGAGTTCCAAATGAACTCAATGGCTTGTAGCTGACTCTCGGTTTCTTTAGAGGTGGACCAGTTGATTTAGCAGCCGATTTGGAAGTTGATGGCCAAGCCTCCGGTTCAGTATCCACAACATCTTCATAAGCCATATCCACATGAATGTTTCGCTCTGTCTCAATTTCCAAATAGCCGGCAATCTCAGTCAAAGCAGTTTGATCTTCATTGATTGCGATGGTATTCTCGTCGATCAATTCTTCATCGGATACTTCATGTACATTGGGTGGGAGTACGTTGACACACTGAACCGGATTTTCGTCATCGCTCCAATTCTCTAAAATTTCTTCAATCTCCCTCATTGTTGTTTTCTTTGAACGTGGCATTTTGCAATTCTGTAATCGAGGAACAATACATATTCACAAACACTCGGAATTACACATCAAACAATTCTATATTCTACTAGATTCTCACCATTTATATTTCAAAAAACTATTAAAATGTAATAATATAATAAGCAGGCACAAAACAAGTCTTTTCTTCTGAAACACACAAAATAAATGTCAAAGCGCTATTATTTGGCGGGAAAAATTGACATTTCGTATTTGTATGGGATTTTATGTATATGTATGTGTTCACCGCCAGTGTTCGATTAATCGAACACTTCCATTTTTGACATATCGGGAAAACGGGAAGAGGTAAAAATTTTTTGATGACAGATTTGGAATCAGGGGGCCTTAATTAATCTAAAAATATACCTTAAATAAAAAAATTCAAAAATTTTTGCAGCGCGGTTGGAAATGGGTTAATTAACATGTACAAAACCTAATCATGCTAAGGTATAAGCACCTATTTGTTCATTAGTACATACATATTTATGTACATATATGTATATACACATGTACTGGTATAAGTACAACATTTAATTTCCACCAAATAAAATAATTTAATTGTACACTCAAAAAAATATTTATGTAAACTCAACTGGAAATGCTTCTTAAAATAACTGGGCATTCATTTAAAGACCCTCAAACAAAATATTTATTAAGATTAACACAATATTTCATTTAAATCCAGATGTTAAAAAATCAACTTACACAAACTACTAAAATTAACTAGATTTTCTGTTATTTACAGAAAAAGGCAAAGTATTAGAAAACAATTAACAAAGTTAAATATTACTACAAAATAACTGACAAGTTTAACTGCAACTGAATTCAGTATTTTCGTGCAGTTGAAGCTTTAAATAAATCTTGAAACCAGTTTAAAAAGTATTATATTAAAATTTTACTGTTTTTATTTTATTGAAAAATAACAAAATGGAATGCTTCCTTAATAACTTACAGTCAGATACTGTAACAATTTTTTATGTGTATGCATTTCCAATACACATACACCTCACATCCTTTTCTTGTATCGTGCAAAAAGGATGTTGATATCAATATGAATATTCTAAATTATATAATAATAAGCAAAATTTATTCAATAATTTTGCGTTTTAATATTCAATTATTAACTGCATTGCAAATGTAATTTCGCATTTTTGTACATATGTATATATATGGGCGTTTCCAACGAAATATCAACCGCAGCAAAAAACGTCTACAAAAGAATGTTGCTTCCACATTTTGTCATATCGAATCTTACAGATTTAAGTAATAAAAACCAATTTTTCCTTTACTCATTGCACATTTTGAAAATTTTTGAATTTTAAGTAAATATTTAAATAATGTATGTAAAATGAGGAAGAAGCGATGCAATTGCGAACAACGGTTTTTTTTGCTTTAATATTTTTTATCAGTGTGCCGAAGGTTTGTTTAAAATGCGCATCAAGTAATAGTAACAAACAGTAATAAATTTAAAAATGTTTGCTAGAAAAAAGTTACCGCTTTGCTCTCTTTCCAGGTTTAAATTTGTACCGTGGGACATAATAAGAGTTAAATGTATATTCAAAATAATTTTTGTTTCTAAAATTTCTTTTTTTGCACATGTAAATACAAAACATAAAATGCACTGGTATTTTATTAATGTGCAGAATACAACACGAGTAAAACTAAAATGTATTTTATGCCTTCTTCTCAAATTGAAAATTTATCTTTACATTATAAGTTGAATTAAAAATAGAAAGAAAGAAGTGAAAATAATTCCAAGTGGATAAGTCCTAATACGTTGCGACAGCCAACAGATAAAATCAGATGGGACTATATATTTAATCATTAGTTATATCTAAGTTAGTTTCCGATATTTTTTTAAGCATAAAAATATTCTTCTTTTCGTTTTTCTTTTTCGAATTTATTTTTTTTAAGTTCATAATTTTTGTTGGGCATAGAAATTTATTGAATTATTAAAAATCTTTTATAATAACTTCATTAAATTTTAATTACTTAAAATTTAAAAAATTTACACAAAAATTTACGCAACAGTGATTAAAATTAAATTATAATAATCTACTAGATATTTCTGAATAAAATAAATAACGTTTTAAGACACACCAATGCATTATATTTCCAAATAAAATATTTCTTCAGCTTTTGATGAAATCAGTGTTTAATTTGTTTGCTTTGAAATCGACTTATGTTTGTGTCGCATGTGAATGCCTTGGTTTTCGGTTATTATCTTACAAATTAAGAATTCTCCAAAATTACACTAAGCACTCATTAAAGTGCTAATTAACAGGTATCAGTTTCGCGTTTTGTCAAAATAAAATAATATTTTGTCATAATTTTCTTCACGAACGAATATCGCGTTCGGCATTAGAAAAAAGCCCATATGTATATCTATATCTGTATGTGTATAGAGAGGTTTGCATATTTAATATTGATGTTTAAATATTGACTTCAATTAAGATAGATTTTATGTTTACATTCATTATTGCAAAATAAACTATTTAACACATTTCCTTTGATACGAATTAATATTAATAATATTATATAATATTATTTTAGCGTTGAATTCTCACTATTGCAATTTGCTTAAAATATATTGATGCTGTTTTTATATATTTTTTATGTAACTTGCTTTTGTTTATATAACCGTAAACTTCCGTTTTTAATTTTGAATCAACAGACAAATTTTGTTTAAGCTAAAAGGCTGAAAAGCGTATCGCGCAAAAGACCATTGCATCCCTATTACCCCTAACACCTTACGCCGAAACATGGTTCAGAAAAAGAAAGGCAAATTATAAACATTACCCCCTGACAAACATGGATCTAAGAAAGCTTTTAATCACCCATTAGGTTTTGTGATATGAGATTATATTTCCGCTGATTTTAAACTGACCATAATTTTCACTAGCAGGCTTCACAGCAGATTCTATGCAACCAGGAGTTATATGTGTATTTCGTATCCTTCCGTAAAATATACACTTGTCTACCATTTTAAAAGCTTTTTCACAGCTTATTTTACAAATGTTAGAGTACTTATATCGATCGTTTATTTAGAAACCATAGTTGTACTCGTAAAATTAGTAGAGACAATTCTCAGCATTAAGCTAAAAATTCCAATTGTAGCTTTTAACTGATTACTCTGAGTATAAAATTAAATTCTTTTTAAGTTTTTTAAAAATATATTTTTCTCAGCTATTAACAACATCAAAGCTTTTTCCTAAAATCATATCTATTACATACTTCAGATTTTTAACAAGCATTTCCATCAAATATTTTCAAATACTTTCCAACAGTTTTACACATATTTAACTTTAACAAAAGATAACAATAGTTTGTACTGCTTAACATTTTTGACCTTACCTAAGGCCATATAAAATGAACTATGACAAATAATAAAAAAAGGAATTGGTTTCCTATTTTCCTGCCTTCTTTTTCAGCTGGTGGTAAAAATCATATTTAAGTATAAAAATATTTGTTCTGCATATGGCTTCTTAAAATCTAAATGGTATTCAAAAGTTAAGTACATACACATTGGGGCAATTAAGATTATAAAAAGTGTCTCCGTTTACTATGCAAATAATATACCAGAGGAATACACAAATCTTTTTATTTCTTTGAAATCTCCAAGAAATACAATTACGTATAACAGTAAAAAAAATTGAGGAGTTTGTTTTTAGATTAAGCCTTACATTCACTTCTTGTCCCTTTTAGTCAAATTTTTGTACTTTATAGGTCGATGATGATTCTTACAGAGTTAAAGGTTACCAATAATTAAAAATAAAAATAAAAATAAAATAAAAATAAAAAAAAATTTTTTGAATCATTTTACTGTCAAAGTTTAACAAAACTAGTAGTTTTTAAATTTTTATATATCATAAGTTATATATTTATTTTATTTTCCTTAACGTGTTCTTATTTTACCTCATGAGCACTAAGTTGTTAAATAATTTGGGTGACGACTTTTTTGTCTTCTGCAGCCCTTACAAACACACATCCTTTGATAAAGACCCAAGCTTAGGTGATGGTGATACCAAGGAAGCAAAAAGAAAATGGTTATGGTAATTTGTATAATATGAATATTTCTTAATCTTTTAAAAGGATTTTTTAATGAAATTCAAACTTTTTTCTCACATTTTTTTTTAAGATTTTTTCTTGTTCTTTAAGTAAAGTTTATCTTTTTCTTCCTGTAGAATACCTATACAGAAACACATACACCTTTATGCTTTGAGGATGTTTACTTACATAAGAATACACATACATATGTATGCTTGAAGAAATTTGTATAAGTTTTTTGTAGGAAGTTAATATAAATACTACATGGATTTTCTAATTTAGAATTAGAATATTTACTTTTGAATCACATTTTTCGAAGTTTTTTAAGAAAAAGGTAACATTCTGTTTTTTTGTATTAATTAAATCTATTACAAGATATACAAAGTTTTTTTTATTAACTTTTTTCCTAAAGGTAAATCATAAGTTTTTGGTGTATCTTTTAACTGGATTTTTTTTTAAATTAAATAAAGCTAAAATATTTTTTATGGTTTACTTGCTACTTTGGTTTGAGAATAAAAAAAAAACCAGTAAGAGCGTTATATTTGGCTGTGGCGGATCTTAAGTACGCTTCACCTTTGGAAAGCTCAATTTTTTTTATTTTAATCCATTTTTGAATGGGGGTCGGTGTCTTATTTTAACCCTCTTAGTGTGACTAGGGAAGCTGTAGGGGTCTTAACGCTAATTTTTTTAATTTCTTTAGGTGATACTGATAAGGGGGTAGTTATGTTCTACACAAATGTTTGCAAGGAAAAATGAGGCACCCTGAAAGCTGTAGAAAGGAATTTGTTACAATTTCCAAGACTTATTATGGCAGCCCGCTTAGGAGATTAGGATCAGAGACTGGATTTTTTTGGGTAAAATTCTAATTAGTAATGTGATTTAATTGTTTTTTAAATATCCAGCGCTTTATTTTTAAGCAATAAGAAATTTTTTTATATCAGCTTATGACAACACTGCTATAGCTTTGACAAAAGGGCAAAAAATACCATGGGGAAAATTACGGCATTCGATTCGAATCAAAATTCTACTCGATCGATCAAACTGTCAATGCTCTTAATAAAGGAATTCTAATAAAAATGTTTAAATTTCGATTCGAATCAATTGCCGTAATTTGCCCCCAGATACACAATTTTAACAGAAAATATACATTATTGTGCAGTGGACAAATGCAAGGGAAGTACATAAAATAATTGGTCATTATATACGATTTTTAAAACATCTAATCATCCGATTTAAAGAAACGCAGTTTTTAGCTATTTAAGAGATGTTATAATAACCAGAAATTTAAAATTTTTATTAATTTTTGGTAACCGCTAGCACCCGCATCCGTAAAAAACCCCCAGTACTGGAAACCTATGAAAGGCCCTGAAACAATATACCTTTGACGGTCAAAATAGCCAGCACTGGTTTGCTTTTTATACCCTTCACATAGTGATAGGGTATATATCACTTTGTCATTCCGTTTGTAATTTCTTTATTATTCATTTGCGACCCCATAAAGTATATATATTCTGGATCCTTATAGATAGGGAAGTCGATTTAGCGATGTCCGTCTGTCCGTCTGTCCGTCTGTTGAAATCAAGTTTCCGGAGTCAAATAAAAAGATACAGACCAGTTAATGGTGTCAAACTATTAGAAATATCCTGGAGACAATCGCTATTTAAAATCAATAAAATCGGTTTCCTATTGACCGAGATATAAGCGAAAACCCAGAGTAACCCATTTTTTTTAGGACAAAATCCGTGCATATATCCCTATATATCTCAGTAAGTATAGTCACTCTTGCCACAAAACTTGGCACGGATACTCCTAAAGAAGGGACCTAATAATTTTTTCAGATAGGACCAGGGGAAGGGGTATTTTTTCTACAATTGCACAAATTTGGTGAAATATTTTATGCAATATATCTCCTAAACTATAACAGCTATCGACTTAAAATGTTCTACAAAAAGTAATTGCACGCTAAGGGCTACGCGTTAAAGAAAAAATTTTTTGGGTGGGGGCAAAAAAAGGGGTAGCTCCCATACAAATCGACAATTATTATCAAATATTCGCTAAGCTATATCTCGGAAACTATAACAGATATCGAAATGAAATGTTCTATAAAAAGTAATTGCACGCTAAGGGCTACGCCTTAAAGAAAAAATTTTTTGGGTGGGGGCAAAAAAAGGGGTAGCTCCCATACAAATCGACAATTATTATCAAATATTCGATAAGCTATATCTCGGAAACTATAACAGATGTCGAAATGAAATGTTCTACAGAAAGTAATTGCACGCTAAGGGCTACGCTTTACAGAAAAAATTTTTTGTGTGGGGGCAAAAAAAGGGGTAGCTCCCATACAAATCGACAATTATTATCAAATATTCGATAAGCTATATCTCGGAAACTATAACAGATATCGAAATGAAATGTTCTATAAAAGTAATTGCACGCTAAGGGCTACGCCTTAAAGAAAAAATTTTTTGGGTGGGGGCAAAAAAAGGGGTAGCTCCCATACAAATCGACAATTATTATCAAATATTCGATACGCTATATCTCGGAAACTATAACAGATATTGAAATGAAATGGTTCTACAAAAAGTAATTGGGCGAAAATGCCTACGCTTTAAAGAAAAAATTTTTCGAGTGGGGGCAAAAAAAGGGGTAGCTCCCATACAAATCGACAATTATTATACAATATTCGATAAGCTATATCTCGGAAACTATAACAGATATCGAAATGAAATGTTTTACAAAAAGTAATTGGGCAAGAAGGCCTACGCTTTAGAGAAAAAATTTTTTGAGTGGGGGCAAAAAAAGGGGTAGCTCCCATACAAATCGACAATTATTATAAAATATTCGATAAGCTATATCTCGGAAACTATAACAGCTATCGACTTAAAATGTTCTACAAAAAGTAATTGCACGCTAAGGGCTACGCGTTAAAGAAAAAATTTTTTGGGTGGGGGCAAAAAAAGGGGTAGCTCCCATACAAATCGACAATTATTATAAAATATTCGATAAGCTATATCTCGGAAACTATAACAGATATCGAAATGAAATGTTATATAAAAAGTAATTGCACGCTAAGGGCTACGCCTTAAAGAAAAAATTTTTTGGGTGGGGGCAAAAAAAGGGGTAGCTCCCATACAAATCGACAATTATTATCAAATATTCGATAAGCTATATCTCGGAAACTATAACAGATGTCGAAATGAAATGTTCTACAGAAAGTAATTGCACGCTAAGGGCTACGCTTTACAGAAAAAATTTTTTGTGTGGGGGCAAAAAAAGGGGTAGCTCCCATACAAATCGACAATTATTATCAAATATTCGATAAGCTATATCTCGGAAACTATAACAGATATCGAAATGAAATGTTCTATAAAAAGTAATTGCACGCTAAGGGCTACGCCTTAAAGAAAAAATTTTTTGGGTGGGGGCAAAAAAAGGGGTAGCTCCCATACAAATCGACAATTATTATCAAATATTCGATACGCTATATCTCGGAAACTATAACAGATATTGAAATGAAATGTTCTACAAAAAGTAATTGGGCGAGAATGCCTACGCTTTAAAGAAAAAATTTTTCGAGTGGGGGCAAAAAAAGGGGTAGCTCCCATACAAATCGACAATTATTATACAATATTCGATAAGCTATATCTCGGAAACTATAACAGATATCGAAATGAAATGTTTTACAAAAAGTAATTGGGCAAGAAGGCCTACGCTTTAGAGAAAAAATTTTTTGAGTGGGGGCAAAAAAAGGGGTAGCTCCCATACAAATCGACAATTATTATAAAATATTCGATAAGCTATATCTCGGAAACTATAAGAGATATCGAAATGAAATGTTTTACAAAAAGTAATTGGGCAAGAAAGCCTACGCTTTAGAGAAAAAATTTTTTGAGTGGGGGCAAAAAAAGGGGTAGCTCCCATACAAATTAATAATTATTATAAAATATTCGATACGCTTTATCTGGGAAACTATAACAGCTATCGACATCAAATGCTCCACAAAAAGTAATTGAACAATAAGGTCTACGCTTCAAAGACAAATATTTTTGAGTGTGGGCAGAAAAAGGGGTGCATACATATTAACAATTTTTGTTAAATTTTCGATATGTTATATCTCAGAAACTATAACATATATCGAAATCAAATGTTCTACAAAAAGTAATTGGCATTAAGGGCTACGCTCTGAAGAAAAAGATTTTCGGATGGGGGGTGAAGAAGGGGTAGCTCCCATACAAATTAACAATTTTTATAAAATTTTTGATACGCTACTTCTGGAAAACTATTACAGCTATCGACTTCGAACATTCTACAAAAAGTAATAATCAAATAATTCATACATTTTGGTGAAAAAGTTGGTGAAGAGCAGGGGGACTAGAACATTTAATAAGTTTTATTAACCTTTAAATATGAATAACGTCGAAAACTTCAAAAACTCTCCACCTCAAATCTTCTTCATCTATTTCTATTATTCATACGAACGTTAAAATTTTGTTATTTTTTCTTTGGGCTTTAAAGCTCGCACAAGGTTTTTTATTATATTATTTGCAGTACAAAATTACTCGGCTGGGTATATTTAAAGACCAATGTGAAGGGTATATAAGATTCGGCACAGCCGAATATAGCGCTCTTACTTGTTTTTGGTTTATTTTAGACAAAGTAAAAAAAAAATTAATTAATTTTTCTGTCAGCTTGTTATATCATTAGAATTATGAAATTTTTATAAGCACTGATTGCCAATGTTGTCATAAAAGATCAGTTTTGTTGAATAAATATTTTTTTGGACACCTATTTGAAAGCTATTGTATCACAAAAAATTTAAGGCTTGTATTAGCAAACTTTCTAGAAGGTAATTTTTTATTCTATATAGCTTTGGTTTGTTAAAAAAAGTAGAAAGCGTGCACGTCGATTACTTTAAACGTTTTTCAGTAAAAATTCATCATAAAATACGTAGAAGCTTGAAAAGAGAATAAGTAATAATTAAATAAAAAAATTATAATGCAAATCTGGAAATAGTTAAAAAACAATTTATAATTTCCCCTTTTTAAAACTTACAGTTTTTAATTTAAAATGAGTTAAAAATTATAACTTCTTATTTTAGCTGTTATTTGTATAAAAAAGTATCCTAAAAAGTTTACTAAATATATGTGTCGTTCAAAACTTATACGACGGCAACTCTGGTTATGGCACAGTTTTATTTACTCTGATTTATTCACTAGCAGCCGTTTATTTATTCAATTCAATCATGTGAGTAAAACTCACACAATGAATAAATTCACAATAAATGAATTCATGCGTTGACCAAACGAATCTGATTTTATTCAAGGCAGATTTTTATTCAACCCCTTCAAATCACTTTAAAATTTTGCATCAGATTAATACCAAGGGAAAATGTGATTTCGCTATTCCCTGATGGGGATAGAGGGTGAATATATTCTGGGAATGTTTTTGGGTGAGAAAACCAATGAGGGTCGGTCGTACACTTTAATTTTCTAAGGCCGACTCTTAGGAAGTTATAGGCGTTTTTACATAATTTTTGTAAATTTTGTATGTCAAGCGCCCTACGTTTGGGTAAAAAAATTAATTGGGGTTGAAGGAGCACCCTGGAAGCTGTGTGAGTTATTTTAAAAAATTAAAAAAATAATTTAACTTTTGATTGCAACCCTTATCGGGGGCGGAGGTAGGATGAAAGTAAGTTCCACAAAAGTTTTTGTTGGAAAAATTAGTGGGAGTCGGTCTTACGTTGTATCAATATAAGGGTTTTTGTGTACTAAGTTTAGAGAAATAAACGAAGTCTTGATTTTTAACTTATATCGCAGTAAGCGATTTTGCTGCATTTTATTTGAGATTTGCTCGCAGACATGTTTGATAGTCTGATACCACCTACGTGTCTTTGCAACATCTGGCAGCTTCAAAAAGTTGATTTCATCCATAACACGGACTGACAGGCACACAACAGACGTACAAAGAAAATATAAACTTTGTGGGGTAGGAGATGGATATTACAAACTGAATGACAAACTAATACAAGGATATAAGTTTGTCATCCGTAAAGGGTATAACAAATGTTGTACGAAAAAACGAGTATTTAAGAAAAATATCGTCATTATTATTAGTTACCAGTCAGGCAGTTTCTAAAGATTACTTGATACCAGATTCAATTTTTTTTTTGTGAATGCTACAAAAAGCCCATAAATAATGAACATGAGTTATCGAAACATCGGGAAAATATGAATTAAAAACTTGTGTTTTATTTTACAAAAATTTATTTAAGAAATGCTACAATTCCCATCTTTCTCGTTTCTTTAAGTGATGGTCCCCATACCGGGATAATCATAATATATTTTTTATCCAAAATTAAAGCAAAAGGTTGAATCTTTGCTTTAAAAATCCATAAAATAGCAAAACAGATCTTGCAAAATTTGGTAGAAATATCAATTTTAATTTGCCATAATTTCATGAATATCATGAATTTTTTTGTCATTTTGTGGCTTGTACTACACCCTGCTCTTTGATCCTATTTACTCTCAACTTAAAAAAAATAATTCCTTTATTCGTAACATGTTCAAAGAGAGCTTTTCAAAAAATCTTTGAAATAGTTTTTCTTTTTATGTAAGCGAGGTTATATATTAGTCCGATTTCTTTCAGATTTTTTTACAAGAAAACATATATCAGTATCATTTTGCAAACATAACAGAAAACGACAAACATACCCATGTGATTTGGGTATAGTCTCCTTAAATTAAACTCCTTTTATACCAGTTTGAAAAAAATGTAAGAAGAAAAAATCATACTTTGAATATTAAGATCGACTTATAAAACAAATTAAGGAATTAAATTGCAAATTTTGGATTTGTTTTTTATGCTAAAGAAGCTCTGAAAAATTTCCAAAACTTTCTTAAGTAAAAGCTTTACAACCTTTTGAAAGCTAAACAGTTTTGACGTAATGGCATTAGATAAAAATTCTTATTAACTTATAATCTCTTACTTTGTAAATAGAATTAAAAAAATTATGTTTGAAAACATTGACTATTGCTTTTTCTAAAATAAAACGGAATATCTTTGTTTAATATGAGATCGTAAATAACGAAGATCTATTGAAAAACAAGTAAGAGCGCTATATTCGGCTGTGCCGAATCTTATATACCCTTCACATTGACCTTTCGCAATCCCAAACTTTTTTTCTTTGTAACCATTTTTTTTCTTATGAAATGTTTCTAATTTTTAAATTGGGGGCGGTGTCATTTTTTAACGCTTCACGGGTGACGGGGAAGGTGTAGGGTTTTTTATCCTAATTTTTACAAATTTTGTACGGCAACCCATTTAGAGGGTGGAGATAAGGGGTAAGTATATTCTAGGAATATGTTTTGGAGGGGAAACTAATGGGGGTCGGTCGTACACTTTATTGCTCTAAGGCCAACTCTGAAGAAGTTGTGGGCATTTTATCATTTTTATAAGTTTTGTATGGCAACCCCCTTAGGGCGGGAAGATAGGGGGAAAGTATGTTCTAGGAATATGTTTAGGAGGGCAAACTAATGGGGGTCAGTCATACACTTTATTGCTCTAAGGCCAACTCTGAAGAAGTTGTGGGCATTTTATCATTTTTATAAGTTTTGTATGGCAACCCCATTAGGGCGTGGAGATAGGGGGTAAGTATGTTCTAGGAATATGTTTAAGAGAGCAAACTAATGGGGGTCGGTCGTACACTTTATTGCTCTAAGGCCAACTCTGAAGAAGTTGTGGGCATTTTATAATTTTTGTAAATTTTGTATGGCAACCCCCTTAGGGCGTGGAGATAGCGGGTAAGTATATTCTAGAAATATGTTTAGGAAGGCAAACTAATGGGGGTCGGTCGTACACTTTATTGCTCTAAGGGCAACTCTGAAGAAGTTGTGGGCATTTTTACATCATTTTTGTAAATTTTGTATGGCAGCCCCCTTACGGCGTGGAGATAGAGGGTAAGTATATTCTAGGAATATGTTTGGGAGGGCAAACTAATGGGGGTCGGTCGTACACTTTATTGCTCTAAGGCCAACTCTGAAGAAGTTGTGGGCATTTTATCATTTTTGTAAATTTTGTATGGCAACCCCCTTAGGGCGGGAAGATAGGGGGAAAGTATGTTCTAGGAATATGTTTGGGAGGGCAAACTAATGGGGGTCAGTCGTACACTTTATTGCTCTAAGGTCAACTCTAAAGAAGTTGTGGGCATTTTTACATAATTTTTGTAAATTTTGTATGGCAACCCCCTTAGGGCGTGAAGATAGGGGGTAAGTATGTTCTAAGAATATGTTTGGAAGGGCAAGCTAATGGGGGTCGGTCGTATACTTTATTGCTCTAAGGCAAACTCTGAAGAAGTTGTGGGCATTTTATCATTTTTGTGAATTTTGTATGGCAACCCCCTTAGGGCGTGGAGATAGGGGGTAAGTATGTTTAGGAATATGTTTGAAAGGGGCAAACTAATGGGGGTCGGTCGTACACTTCATTGCTCTAAAGCCAACTCTGAAGAAGTTGTGGGCATTTTATCATTTTTGTAAATTTTGTATGGCAACCCCCTTAGGCCCTGGAGATAGGGGGTAAGTATATTCTAGGAATATGTTTGGAAGGGCAAACTAATGGGGGTCAGTCGTACACTTTATTGCTCTAAGGCCAACTCTGAAGAAGTTGTGGGCATTTTCATATCATTTTTGTAAATTTTGTATGGCAACCCCCTTAGGGCGTGTAGATAGGGGGTAAGTATGTTCTAGGAATATGTTTGGGAGGGCAAACTAATGGGGGTCGGTCGTACACTTTATTGCTCTAAGGGCAACTCTGAAGAAGTTGTGGGCATTTTTTCATCATTTTTGTAAATTTTGTATGGCAGCCCCCTTACGGCGTGGAGATAGAGGGTAAGTATATTCTAGGAATATGTTTGGGAGGGCAAACTAATGGGGGTCGGTCGTACACTTTATTGCTCTAAGGTAACTCTGAAGAAGTTGTGGGCATTTTATCATTTTTGTAAATTTTGTATGGCAACCCCCTTAGGGCGGGAAGATAGGGGGAAAGTATGTTCTAGGAATATGTTTGGGAGGGCAAACTAATGGGGGTCAGTCGTACACTTTATTGCTCTAAGGCCAACTCTAAAGAAGTTGTGGGCATTTTTACATAATTTTTGTAAATTTTGTATGGCAACCCCCTTAGGGCGTGAAGATAGCGGGTAAGTATGTTCTAAGAATATGTTTGGGAGGGCAAACTAATGGGGGTCGGTCGTATACTTTATTGCTCTAAGGCAAACTCTGAAGAAGTTGTGGGCATTTTATCATTTTTGTGAATTTTGTATGGCAACCCCCTTAGGGCGTGGAGATAGGGGGTAAGTATGTTTAGGAACATGTTTGAGAGGGCAAACTAATGGGGGTCGGTCGTACACTTCATTGCTCTAAGGCCAACTCTGAAGAAGTTGTGGGCATTTTATCATTTTTGTAAATTTTGTATGGCAACCCCCTTAGGGCGTGGTGATAGGGGGTAAGTATGTTCTAGGAATATGTTTGGAAGGGCAAACTAATGGGGGTCAGTCGTACATTTTATTGCTCTAAGGCCAACCCTGAAGAAGTTGTGGGCATTTTATCATTTTTGTAAATTTTGTATGGCAGCCCCCTTAGGGCGTGGATATACGGGGTAAGTATGTTCTAGGAATATGTTTGGGAGGGCAAACTAATGGGGGTCGGTCGTACACTTTATTGCTCTAAGGCCAACTCTGAAGAAGTTGTGGGCATTTTATCATTTTTGTAAATTTTGTATGGCAACCCCCTTAGGGCGTGGAGATAGGGGGTAAGTATGTTCTAAAAATATATTTAGGAGGACAAACTAATGGGGGTCGGTCGTACACTTTATTGCTCTAAGGCCAACTCTGAAGAAGTTGTGGGCATTTTATCATTTTTGTAAATTTTGTATGGCAACCCCCTCAGGGCGTGGAGATAGGGGGTAAGTATATTCTAGGAATATGTTTGTGAGAAGAAATTAATGGGGGTCGGTCGTACACTTTATTGCTCTAAGGCCAACTCTGAAGAAGTTGTGGGCATTTTCATATCATTTTTGTAAATTTTGTATGGCAACCCCCTTAGGGCGTGTAGATAGGGGGTAAGTATGTTCTAGGAATATGTTTGGGAGGGCAAACTAATGGGGGTCGGTCATACATTTTATTGCTCTAAGAACGACTCTGAAGAAGTTGTGGGCATTTTCATATCATTTTTGTAAATTTTGTATGGCAACCCCCTTAGGGCGTGGAGATAGGGGATAAGTATGTTCTAGGAATATGTTTGGGAGGGCAAACTAATGGGGGTCGGTCGTACACTTTATAGCTCTAAGGCCAACTCTGAAGAAGTTGTGGGCATTTTATCATTTTTGTAAATTTTGTATGGCAACCCCCTCAGGGCTTAGTGATAGGGGGTAAGTATATTCTAGGAATATGTTTGGGAGAATAAATTAATGGGGGTCGGTGGTACACTTTATTGCTCTAAGGCCAACTCTGAAGAAGTTGTGGGCATTTTCATATCATTTTTGTAAATTTTGTATGGCAACCCCCTCAGGGCGTGGAGATAGGGGGTAAGTATATTCTTGGAATATGTTTGGGAGTAGAAATTAATGGGGGTCTGTGATACATTTTTTTCCTCTACGGGCGAGTCCGGGGAAGTTATAGCGGTTTTTACCTTATTTTTTAAAATTTTGTATGGCAACCATGTCAGGGGCTGGAGATAGAGGGTAAGTATGTTCCACAAAAATGTTTGGATGGAAAAAATAATTCGGGTCGGTCTTACATTTTACCTTTGTAGGAGAACCCTGGAAGCCGTAGGAGCGATTTTAAAAATATTTATATTAAGCTTTGTATGGCAACGCTGTTATATGTATGAACACTAATACTAATAAAATTTTTGTTTTGGGTGTGTTTCAATAATATAGACATGACTGATTCTGTTTTTTTTCTTTTTTTGTTGTTTTTTTGTTGTTTTTTTATAATTACATGTAAAAGTATGTTCTTTGTTGTTGTTGTAGACTCAAAAAACCGAGGTAGTCGTGGTTTTTTGCTTATATCTCGGTTATTTATCGGGCGATTTTGCTGAATTTCAATACCGATTTTCTCGAGACTATCTGTGACAGTTTGATACCACATTCGGGTCTATGCGATATCGGGGGGCTTCAGAAAGTTGATTTCAACCATAACACGGACAGACGGTCAGACGGACAGACGGACAGACGGACAGACGGACAGACGGGCATCGCTAAATCGGTTTCCCTATCTATAAGGATCCAGAATATATATACTTTATGGGGTCCCAAATGGATAATAAAGGAATTACAAACGGAATGACAAACTTATATATACCCTTATCACTTATGTGAAGGGTATAAAAATTACCCTAATGATTGAATAGAAAAAATTCTTACTATTTTTTTGGTTTTTTCCTTTCAAGATTATACGGTCTACATATATATGTCTATATGTACACAATATATGTTATTATGTGTATATATGTACATAATAACATATTTCTATTTTCAATGTTTGTTTTTGGTATAAATTTTCTTGAATAGATTTTTTAGATTTTCAATTTTATTTTCCACAGATAATAATTTAATTTATTTTAACATTCTTGAAGATTTGCATATGTAACTGTGATTTGTAGATTTTTAGTAAACGTTGCCAGATTTTCTTACACATACAAATGTAAAGAATTTTTTCACACTTCTTGGCTCACATACACACATGAACACAAAAGTACATTTAATTTTAAATGTAGATATTTACAAATTTAAGAATTTCTGTAAACAAAGTAACTTACGTACAACTGGATATGTAAATGAATACATTTACATGAAATTTTCAAAGAGCAAATGCTAAGGTGTGATAACAACAAAACCTTTGTCAGTTATGACATAAGATATGACAAATTATTTGTCAGCATTCAGTTGACACATGATTCTGTTTGGGTAAAAGTGTCTGCCTAAAGGATGCTCAAGATGTTTATGATGATAATAAGCATTATTCTGATTTTGCAATGGTTTGGTTGTGGTTAAATAAAAAATACTTTTATTATTTTTGCCCTTTTGCGCATACGTACGTAAAGGTAATTTTCCAGTATTTACTTATGAGGTCTTGTTTTAAAGAACTTTACGTTATGGTATTAAAAGTAAAAGCATATAAAGATTGTTGTCATAAGTTAATTTATATGTAAATAAGAATATATTTGAACATTGTCTTTGGTTGACAAAAGGAAAAACGACATTATGTGCATATGTTTACAGAAAAATTTTTTTTAACAAATAATAATTCACATTTATTATTATAATTTTTTATATCTGCCTACCTTGAGCTGAAAAGTATTTATAAGGCGAAAAAAGTTTTAAACATATTACAAGAGAGACATACAAATTTTTTCAGATAAAAAAATCTTTTTTTTGTTTAACACGATTTTTTATTGAACTTTACTCTTCATATTGTGATATTCTTCATATTTGTCTATATATAAAAAAGTTTATTAGGCTTATTAGGCTATCAGCAGGAAAAAGATGTAATTTTTGTTCATAAAAAAATTTGATTTTCATTGCAATTTTAAAATAAACTACAATTGTTGATTTGCTTTAAAAGTTTTGGCCTTTTTTTAAAAATGTTTTTACATAAGTTTGTAACACTTTTTTAAAAATATTTGAAGTCTAATTGAGTTGAGCCCTAGGCTACAAAAAAACAATAATTTTTGATGCCATCTAAAATCAATCTTAAAAAAAAAGGCTATACTTTATACGATGCGAAGCATCCTAGGGATAGATTTTGTGGTGGCTCGGCTATACAAATCAAATTAAAAATTAAACACCAAGCAACAGACGTCTGTATTAATGCATTTTTCTATAGTCTAGGTATTTCGTCAGTTTATTGTCCACCTAGATTCTCCATAACGAAGGATAAGTACAGCAGTTTTTAAATTCATAGCTGCTAGAGATTTTAACACCGTGCACTCTTGCTGGGGCTCCCGCCTAATTAGTCCCATAGGTCACGTCTTGTATGATGCCGTGTCTGAAATGGGACTTAACGTTATTTAAACTGGACAACAAACCTACTGGCCATCGACCACAATAAAATTCCAGATGCAATCGATTTTGGCGTAGCAATGGATACCACCAGAGCTTATTGAGGCCCAAGCCTCTTTGAATTTATATTCTGACCACTCAACCACAATAATCACTATTTGCAGTCCTCACCAAATTACAACTACTGAGTTTTTGTTAGCTTAAGGAGTAAACTGGTTGAAATATACGAAAATATATCAGCAACCACTGCTCGGAAAACCAGCCGCCAAAACCACCCAGAGACATCGATGATTGTCTGAACGGCCTTAATGAAAACATTATAGAAACCGTTGCACATGCTTCTTCTACTTACCGTCATAATTTACAAAACGATCTACTCGCAAGTCATTTCAGGATCGTGTTGACACCCAATACGTGCAATGGCATAATGGGATTATCGCCGGTTATCCTTAGGTGTCCTAAGGAAACTTGCTTTCCTCTTTTAGATGTTGTAGAGGCTATTTTTAGTTTAAACGCAAAAAACTCCTGGTTTTGGTGGAAATCAACAAAATGCCTTTAGAGCTGCCTTATGCAGTAAAAAGAAAAATTTTTTTTTATTTTTAACGTCGTATTGTGGCTCGAGCATATACCGTCAGTCTGGAAAATTACCTTGGTAAAGATGATTCCTAAACCTGAAAAGATCCCTTAAGGCTGGAGTCTTACAGGACTCAAAAACAATCTGAATCCGATCCTGAATGACAACAACTGCATTCCAAATTACCAACTCGGCTTCCACCTTTTGAAAAGTTACACAAGTGGCCGACAATTAGTGATAAAAGAAGGTAACTGCTTATGCTGTTCACAACCAATAGGGGCGGAAGTACCTCAAGGGAGTATATTAAGTCAAATTTTGTAATTGCTTTATACAGCAGACATGTCCACAAACAATTTTACTTATAGATCGACATTTGCTGATGATACCGCCTTTCTCAGTATTCACAAGGACCCTAGAAAGGCCTCAAAACAACTTCAGCATCACGTATTCCAAGGAGTAAAATGGAAAAAATTATGGTGTATTAAAATAAATGAACAAAAATTCCCCCACGTTACTTTAACTTTACGCCAAAAACGTGCCGCCCAAATTTTTACTAACAACCATACGGTGCCCCAACAAATTCAGATGAAATAATTTGGAATTCTCTTGGAACCCCACCTCACATAAAAGCCCAATATAGATGCAAAGTTGTCACAATTGAATATTAAAACAGCCCAAATCAGCCGGTCGAATTTTGGTTTATTTATTTTAACACCTCATAACTTTCCCCAGTTCTCTGCTTGCGTTACGTAATGTTTCAAGCCAACTCTAGGGTCTTAATGAGCAATTGAGAAAAATTAAATCATTACCAAATGAGAACGTGAATGCAAAACTATTTGTAGGTGTGTTTGCTATATAAAGAAGGTAAAGGAATGGGCCTTGGAATACTCCCTTGAGGTACGCTTGCCTATATTGGTATAGGTCAGTTCAAGTGATTTCCTTCTTTGATCATAAACTGTCGATCGGTTATGTGATATTTTTAATAGGCTTAAGAGACTAACTTATTTGCTCAACAGGTCTTTATTTTATTCTCTTTGGAAAATTAAAGAGACATCAATGAGAAGCGCGGAACAATACCAGTCTGTAAGCTTATTCGACAGTATTGTGTTGAATTATTTACAAAAGTTAATGACCTGGAATGCAGTTAATACCATTCAAAATTACCTCTCATCTTGTTTTAAGGTAATTTCTCATAAAACTGGGACATATCTGGTAACAGACTTACAGGCTTGTAGGACTCCATTTTCGAAGAATCTCACACGCTTAAAAGTCGTTGCTGAAGAAACTTTCCACTTTGGTGGAAATTTTTAAACCTTTATATCGTGTTTAAAATACAAAAAAATATTCTTTTTGCTGAACGTGAACGCTCATTAAGCATTTGTTGCATATTTTATCAAAATTAGGATTTTTTTTATCTTTTAAATTATCGATATCTCCTGTGATATCTCAGGATCCCCTCAGCTTGTGTAGTGACGTTGAAGTTTTATGAAATATTCAATATGAATATCCTGAGGCATCTTTGTAAATATAGTTAAAATCGATCCAGCTGTTTCTTAGCTATAAGTGATGTAACTGACATAGTTGCCAGATAAATTTAGTTCAAGAAGTCATATCTTTTACAGAAATCCTTAAAATTGTTAAAACAGGTTTTCGCATTCGTAAAAAAATCGCGAAATTAAAACAACGATGATTTTTAAATCTGATTATTTAAAATATAATAAAAACTTGCTACATTTGTACAATGCTCGCATGTAATACGTAGAAGAAATAATAATAAAGAAAAAAGTATCAACTCTGTGCAAATAAGGAAATAAGTCCTTTTAAAGTTTAAAGACCTTTTTTTTAATTTATTCATATTTCTATGACCCAGTCACTCCTCTTTGGTTATCTTTTAGTTAAGAAAAAAAAACAGTTCTACTTTTAATAAAAATATGCACAGAAGTATTAAAATTAAAGACACCATTAACTTAAATTTTGCTTGAATGGACTTAATAATTTTTTTTACACAGTGTTAGGATGCACACAAAATGACAACGAATGCCAAATCTGAAAAAAGGTCGCTGCTTATTTATGTATTAAAAATTAGAATTCTAGCTCGCTAAACCTTGTTCGGCTTAAATCAATATCAATGAATACGATTTGTATAACACAACTTTTATATTAGTTTAAGCTATTTAATAATTGATAAATATATATTCATGAAATAAAAAAGTCGTTAATTTTAAATGAAAAAAATTGTCACATTAACGGCAAAGATCGTCCAATTTTCAAAGGCCAATTTTTAGCACTAAATCTGGTAACTATAGTAACTGACAGGAAAAACTATTTTTTTATGTATAAGATAAGTATATCACAGTATAAAAACTTACTTTTTATTTATAGAAAGAAACATTTTGGTTAAACTTTAAATGCAATGTAAGTGTATAATTAATATAAGATTATAAAACTTTTTAAAGAATGTTAAAAATTAAGTCTAATTATGATACTGTTTCAAAAGCTAAAACAATGATTTACATTTGGAGTAAAAATTGTTAAAAGGAAACAGAAAAAACCAGCAACAATAATATACAACCGTTAATTTTTAAGGGAATGGTTGTTTAACAAGAATTATTATCTTTTCTAATGCTAAATATTTTTAACAATTTACAAAAACAAACAGAGAAAAACATTAATGTTTTTAAGTATGTAGAATTTTTATTACATTTGCATATAAAGTATCTTAAAAAAATATTTTTAAATGAACCTAAATGAAAAAGTATGTTTCATTTTATATATATGTGGTTTGTTGTGCACAAACAATTTATTTTAATGTTTGTTATTGCTTTTTACATATGTTAGTATCTTTACTAGAAAACATACGCATGTAGGAATAAATATTATAAATTACATATGTGTGAATATAAATTGGTATTGTACATTAATATACATTCAAACATGTAATTCAATTTTATTGCTCAAGGAATCTTGTTTAAGGTAAATATTAAAAAAATCATCTTAAACAACCGTATGCACTTAAAATTTTTAAACAAAAGAAAGTAACACCAGATATATTAGTTTTCTTAACTTTGTGAGAAAGTTAAAAGTTCTCCTTTTTGAGTTTACAATTTTTTAGTATTTTTAATTTTGAAGTATCTTGAAGTTGTAACGAATATCTGTTTAAATATAATATTAGTTAGTTATCAAAAAAATTTGATCATTGTTAGGATTTTAAAAATTTGTCACAACAAAAAAAAACATATTGCTTAAAAGTTTAAAAAACAAAGAAATTTTGATTCAATGATTCTGGCTTAATTTTGTTTATAACGGAAAATGTTTTTTTAGTTTTTTTTAATTTCAAGTTGCTTATTTATGGGCTCAAGGTCAAATGTCCTTCAATAAAACAATTTGCTTTATTTAAGAGGTATTCGTTTTGATGTTTATTTTAATATTTCGAGCGCCATCGGTGCTCTTCTTCAGGAAAAATTTGAGTAAAACCGTCGTCGGCTTACAAGCATTTAAAGTTTACTCACCTTACTTACTTGTTTGTAAACAGACGACGGTTTTACTCAAATTTTTCCTGAAGAAGAGCACCGATGGCGCTCGAAATATTGCAATAACAACTTTAGAATTGGTTAAGGTACTAAAGCGATAAAAAGTATATTGCATCAAAAATTTAAAAATTTAATATCTACATACATATATCAAAAATGGAATATAATTACAAACATATGTATGTATGTATCTTTAAAAAGTCTTAACTAATTTTCTAAAATATATACCAATCGATTTTAGCTTGTGCGTATAAGTTATAAAATAGATATTTAAATATTAATTATACGCATAGAGGAATGTGCATTAGTTTAAAAAATTATAAAAAAAATTATAGCATACTTTTGAGATAAAATTTGTTAATCATACTACAGGTCGTATGAACTATTTTTTAATATAGGGTTGTTTAAATATTTATACGCAGTGCTCCAGCAAAGTCAAAAGAAATTTTTTCTTATAATAAAACATTCTACGGTATGTATTCATATTTGGAATATATAGAATAATTAAAAAAAAAACATCTTAATTTTGAGTATAAGTGACCAATATAAAAGAAGTTAAATTTTTTTAAACTCTTCGGTTACCAACGATGTATATTATTGAGAGATACACGTATAAAACATAATAAAATAAAATAAAATAAAATAAAATAAAATAAAATAAAATAAAATAAAATAAAATAAAATAAAATAAAATAAAATAAAATAAAATAAAATAAAATAAAATAAAATAAAATAAAATAAAATAAAATAAAATAAAATAAAATAAAATAAAATAAAATAAAATAAAATAAAATAAAATAAAATAAAATAAAATAAAATAAAATAAAATAAAATAAAATAAAATAAAATAAAATAAAATAAAATAAAATAAAATAAAATAAAATAAAATAAAATAAAATAAAATAAAATAAAATAAAATAAAATAAAATAAAATAAAATAAAATAAAATAAAATAAAATAAAATAAAATAAAATAAAATAAAATAAAATAAAATAAAATAAAATAAAATAAAATAAAATAAAATAAAATAAAATAAAATAAAATAAAATAAAATAAAATAAAATAAAATAAAATAAAATAAAATAAAATAAAATAAAATAAAATAAAATAAAATAAAATAAAATAAAATAAAATAAAATAAAATAAAATAAAATAAAATAAAATAAAATAAAATAAAATAAAATAAAATAAAATAAAATAAAATAAAATAAAATAAAATAAAATAAAATAAAATAAAATAAAATAAAATAAAATAAAATAAAATAAAATAAAATAAAATAAAATAAAATAAAATAAAATAAAATAAAATAAAATAAAATAAAATAAAATAAAATAAAATAAAATAAAATAAAATAAAATAAAATAAAATAAAATAAAATAAAATAAAATAAAATAAAATAAAATAAAATAAAATAAAATAAAATAAAATAAAATAAAATAAAATAAAATAAAATAAAATAAAATAAAATAAAATAAAATAAAATAAAATAAAATAAAATAAAATAAAATAAAATAAAATAGAATATAACAAAAAAAATAGATCAATAAAAAAATATAAAATAAATTGAAATTGAATTGTTTTGTCCATGAATTTTATTCTTTATTTAATGAAATGCAAATTATATGTGCCACTTTGCAAATAGTTTTTTCACTTTAAATAAATTTTCATATCTAACATATATTATATTTAGTATTTTTTGGTCGTATATGTTGTGTCCCTTTTATAAAAAAAAAGTGAAGAAAACAACCAGAAGTGTAATTGTGTTTTATTAAACTAGGGTATACTATTGTGTATCTGCTTATGTTAAAAAGAAAGTATTTAAAATATAAGAACTAGTAGTATTCTAAGTTTTTTTTGGTCTTAAAGAATTTTGCCATTTCATCACTTCAAATCATTTGCTTGAAGCGCGATTTTTCTTACTAATTTACGTTCTGAACTTTTTTAACCAAAGTAGGTAAGTTTTATTTGCTAGTGAAAATAAATATATTTAACGGCTTTTTATTTTAAAATTCTACTAAACAAATTTTTCTATCTAATATCAATACACTAAATTAGGAGCCATCGCGTTAAAAATGATAAATAAAGAAACATAAATAATTAGTTTTACTGTAGCTTATTTTTTTAATACATATATATATATATTTTTGTGGTGAATCAGGAAAGCAACTTTTAGCAAATATCCTTTTTTTTAGCTTTTCAATTTTAAACTATAAAACTTTATTTCCCCAGTTAAAAACTTTTAGCAGTCAAATTAAAACAACTAAAAACGGTTAAAAATGTTATAAAAAAAATTTAAAAACGAAATAAAACTAAAGCCAAAATATCAATTACAAAAAAGTTGTATTTATTTACTGTTTTTATTTTATTTTAATACTTTTATGTAACTTTTAATAAAAACATAAAAAACCACACTTTAAAGGAACTGCGGTTCAAATTTTATTGAGTATAAAAAAGGAATTGGAATAGTAAAATCAAGCAAACAATTTTTCCAATTTTTCTAGTCCCTAAGGCAGGAGATCAATATTGTTTGATTGCCATTATTCTTTATTTTTCCAAGGTTTTTGGAAAATTTAGTACATGGGCAAATTTATAATCATGTTAATGACTATAACCTTTCGACAGACAGGCAATTTGGTTTCGGGCCACAATGTGGATGCAATACAGCTTTTTTTTCTTGAAATGTTATGGGAAAATATATAGAACAAAAGGTGAAAAACGGGTATTAGTTTTTCTAATATGAAATTTTGGTTAATTGTATTTTTTTTTAAACGGGGTTTGTACTTACCATAAAGTACAGGGTATTCAATAATTCTAGCAATAACAATAATTAAACAAGAAAAAATATCTTTTTGGTAGATACGTACAATAAATATATAAAATCTAATGAAGCATCAATGGATGTTTTACACTATGCTCGTAAACAGCTTTTATGTATGTAATAAATAAATAAATAAATAAAAAAATAAATAAATAAATAAATAAATAAATAAATAAATAAATAAAATCCTTTGATATCATTGACCCTTCGGTTTTATGTTTCTTAATTTACGAAAGTTTTTAATTCCTTTCCCTTGGTATTTAGTTGATGTCGTCAAAAGATGCTGTTGCAGATGGGAAGTCTATAACGCGGGGCTTACTATTTATAAAGGGTGTACCTTAGGGGTCGTTCCTTGAACCTTTTTACTAGATATATGCTATTAATCTTTTTAAGCATAAAAATTTTTCGAAAATTCAGATATAAGCTTACGACCTTTAGTTGTATGCTAGTAGCTCAAAAATATCAATCAGTACAAAAACTTGGGAACTGAATCGTGACTTCAGTAAATTATTTACATGGGCTTCAGCTAACGGTTTCCGCCTAAGTCCGAATTAATCCAGATCTATATAAGTATACAAAACACTCATTTAACTTTATTTCAAAACTAGCGCATTTTATAGTGGCTCTCGAATTGAAGTTGTGAACTCGTCTTGGAGTTTGGGAGTAACTTTTAATAGAAATCCAACATGGTCAAGTCACGTTGCACAAGCTTGTGGAAATAAATATGACATGTTATACAATTTATGGGCTATCCAAAATTTAACACCACTGCAAATAAGAATTCAACATGCGAAAACATATTTTTTTCTGTCACATCTGTATTCTTATGAAATTTTTCCTGGTTGTAACGCAACGGATATGAGAAAAATTATCATTACGTATAAAAGTATTATCGGCTTCGTCTTTTCTCTAAAAAGTTTTGAACATGCATCGCAGTATTCTACTCGATTATTCGGTATGCTATTTTCAAATTACCTTCGTTTTAGAAAAACATTTTTCTACATCGGTTTTTTGTAGCGCAAAAGTCTTAAAACCCCTGTTAGCCAGGACAAATTTTACTGTTCCATAAACACTATGTTTTTTCGTATTAAAGGTCTCTTCGGCAACACTTGACTAACGGTCAGGCATCATCCATCCCTCACATGGAATGGAACGCATTTTTATTATTATTGTATACTTTAGGGGGAACAGATTGTCAAAGATTCGTGTGGATACCTGCCGCGTTGGCCTTACCATAATAATAGAGGGCATATCTAAAAATAAAAGGACGGAAAACTGATATTCCGTTTTCCTTTCTATGTTACATGTACAAAAGTAAAGAAGGTGATGTTAACAGCTAAAAGACACTACTACCATTCAAAAAGTACTGATGATGAAATTGCATAGCTGCTTTTGAAAATGCATTCTACTCTGCTAGTATCGGTAGTAAAAAAACCTGCTTTTTTCAATTAAAAGTTTTTTTCAAAATTAACAAAAAAATATTAATTTCTTTAAAATAAAAGGAAATTATATTAACAACTTAAGCCAAAATAAGAAAGCAAAAATTTGTATTAATAAATTTTGTTAAAAAAAAATACATAAATTGCGAAAAGTTTTCCAAGCAAATTTTTAATGACGTATTACATTAAAATAAATGTCTCTTAAAATGTTTTTATTTTTATAAATTTTCCAAATGTATCAAACAAAAACAAGAATATTCTAAAAATTAAAAAAAGAACAGAAAACAAACAAATTTTGAAATATAAAAAACTTTTAAAATTTATTTGTTGAACATGACATTCAGTAACAAGATTTAATTCACTTAATGGCCCTTAAGAGTGACACTCTGTCAGGCATGATGTCACATTAATTTGTTACAAAGCTTCGAATTTTTACTTTGGATTTTTTAAAAAATTTGTGTATTATTTAATTAAATTTATTTCTAAAGCATTGTTTATGTGTCTTATGCAAAATTATGAAGTATTAAGATTAATTTAAATTTATATATTCTATTAAAAAAATATTTTTTTTTCTTATTGTCGTCAATCAAATATTTTAATTAATCAAATGTATTTTTAAATTATTTGTCTTTTTTTTTTTTGTAGGGTTTGTTGTTGGTTAAGTTTGTCTATATGCATTTCGTTGGTTCTTACACCAACTCATCAGTAGACTTCAACCCAAATTCTTAAAAAACTCATGAATATTTTGTGTCTTTATATAATAACCTCGTTAAACAAAATGAGAATTACTATAAGCAACCAAAACGTTCAAGTTTCCTTAAGAATCCAACAAACCAATATTCGCTATTCGCTTGTTTTGATTTTCTTTTTCCCCTTACACTTGAATAACCATTGGTTATTACTAAATGTATTAAGGGGCTACCGAAAACAAAACCTTGTTGTTAAACAACATTTTTCAAAATATTATTTAGGATTTAACCAACAACAAACCCTACAAATAAACAAGAAAATTGGGATTAAATCCTAAATAATATTTTGAAAAATATTATTTGTCTTTTTTATCTTATGAATTTTAGTACACAGATATATTAAGAAAAAATTTCCTTTCCTTTTCTTTGGTACTTGAAGCTCTGTCGCTTTTCCAAACTTAAAAATGGCATGAATTTATGTCAACATAAACATAAATAATGCAAATCTTTCAAAAAGTAATCTTAAACAAGCAGAAATTCTTTGTCACGTCCATGAGCATTTAACAACAAATGGCGTTAAATATTTATGGCAGAGGAAGTGTGATTTCCTACTTATACTCTTAATATACAAAAAATAAAGATTAAGGACATATAAACTTGAAAGTTTAGATTAAAAAGCGAAATACGGCTTAACATAAAACAATTTTAAAATCCCAAAAACTATTGTCCAATGTCTTTAAATTTTATTTTTTTTTTTTCGATAAAAAAAAATTAAATAAGAATAATTTTTTTTTCTGACCTAATAATAAACTGAAACACCAAAACAAGCATCTACTTTCTCAACCGACAAAATAAAAATTTTAAAAACAAAATACGATGGAAAAAATGACATATAACTAAAATCTAAACGAGTCTTTATATTACAAGAAGAACACTTGAGGGCTTAAGTAATGCTCGCACTCTAGAAGTAAGAGTATACAATTACAGAAATTCAAGTGTAGCTCCAAACAAAGAAGCTTATATTTTTTGCAATCGTATAGACAAATGTATGTGGATGCTTAACTTTTGACCCATAAGCGACTCTATTATCTTATATTTTGGCCACCATTCAAATAGATTCAAGTTCATAAAATATCAACAAGAAAGCAAGAAAAAATAGTAAGTTCGAAACTTTTAAATATTAAAGGAAAACTTTTCTTAATGTAAAAATTATATGTGTGTGCTTTAAAATAAAATTTACAAATCTTTGAGCCATATTTATGAAAGACAAATTTATCACTGCCAAGGGAATTTTTGTATTTTAAACATTTACCTGCGAATATTAAAACAATTTGTCTTCTTAAAACTCAAGCGACAACATAGAAAAAAACCAAGTGCCAACAACAATAGTTACAGCACGTATACAATGACTTCAGGTTAAAAAAAAAACTTGAATCTACATAAAACACAAAATTTTAAGATACTTAAATATGTATGTAAAAATGTGTGTTTCTTTGATTTACAGTGTTATCGCAAGGTGTTCAAATATCTTGAAGCCAACACTTTTTTATAGAAAGATTTAAATTAAAAAGTAAGAATATGTGTGTATGTCCATGCATGTAGGTACTTTAATATGTTATTTGTATTTTAAAAAACGTCAACGATTTTGAAAAAAAAGATTTTATTACTAGTTAGAAACTTTCTTAAGGTTATTCCGTAAAAATTCTCCCTAAAAGTGATTTTCTTTTATAATTATTAAAAAATTTGGAAAATAGATTTCCTTTCATGATGCATTGTCTTATTATCAACCAAACGCTATCAACTTGTCGGACAAGTTATAACTTTTATAAATGTATCCATAACAGAGTAAAGAATTTGTTTAATTTCTAACAATTACAAAATTTTACTCCTAATCGAAAATAACACCCAAGTAGGCAAAAGGTTTTTGGTTGATAAATGTACCCATTACAATTCTCTCCCTGTTACCACAGCCAGGTACTGATCAATTTTCATAAGCAAACATGCTGAAATTAAACCAGCCAATAAGACAAAAAGGCATCCCAATAAGCGACTATCTGGGCCCAAAATAAAAATATGTTATAGGAAATATAAAAATACAATCTTTTTTAATGCAAACCATATTAAATAGGTCATAAAATGCCTCAGAATTATTTTCGGAAAGTAAATGGCATTGGCGGACTTAGAAAAAAACTGATATATTTTCCAATTTACCAGATGATTATTTTTCAAGATCATATAGATCTAAAAACGTCTCTTTAAAGTTCCCAGAGATTAATTCTGTAGCGGTTCGGCCACTTTGATCAATACGAAAATTTTGCTCGCCCAGATTTTCTATAAAGAAAGCCTTGCTTCACAGCTGCTGGCAACTATAACGCTTAGCATACGTACCATCACTCCCACCTAAATAGGACAAGATGTTTAATTTTGTATGACTCCTGATGATTTCTGAATTGAAGCTGAATGTTATTTCAACTATACAACCAATTTATTGGAAAACTAACTAAAACATAATTCCAGATGTTAAAAATTTTTCTGTAACGAAAGTTATAACACTGGAAATTTTTGAGGCTCAGGCCCCCTTAAAGCAATCGGGTGGCAACACAAACAATTTTCAAAACTCATTAAATCGTAAAAAGTAATCGTCTTTTATTCAGAAAAGTTTAATAAGTTAAACTACAGTAAAGTTTAGCTCACACTTTCCGTAAAACGAATCCTCAAAGACTCCAGATGTTGTTAATGGATGTCTTGTAGCCATTAACAACCTATCGCTAGGATAGGTATAACTGAGTTTTTTCTCTAGATGTGGTAAAACTATTTCTTAAAAAAAGGAGCCCAAAGAGAATAAAAAAGTGAAGATAGCCCTAAAATTAAACTAGGTTAAGCAAAGGCACAAATATTTTCAAGAGTTTGGTGGAGGCACTATTACTAAGGGCTTACTCGCAAAGCCTCTTACGACTTACGACATTTTAATTTTTAATGGTTAATTTTAGTTTTGATTGTGCAAGTACATCAACAACATCTTTATCAAGTTGGGGAAAAAATACATTTAAAATTATTTTTTTTATTTAAAATTAGTAAATCTCGATATAAACCGAGTATAATGAATTAACAAAACCAGCAACGATTTCTTGTTAGCACTCTCTCTATTCGATATTACTGTAGATTGAATACAAATTTGTTCTATATTGTTTAGAACGAACTAAGCTCCCATGCAATCCTTTATCCTCTAATTCTGATTCCATTTGCACTTATCATCTTCTGAACGGACAAAAATTTTGCAGTTCCAATTCAAAAAAAAAAAAAACAAAAAATGCAGCTTATCAATCAAAAATTATTTTTGAAAAATAGGTGAACAGATAAATATATTATATAGTTTTAAGTTAACTTTTTGATTTGAAATTAAATATCTTTTTTGTAACAGATCTGTAACAGAACAGATGAGGGTGACTGAGAGGAAAGGGAAAGCTAAAACTAATGGAAAAATTTGTATTTATAAGGTAAAACTAAGAACCAAAAATACAGATCGACACGTACTGTCTATTTGTTGACTATAAGTTCGCTTTCGACCGCTCCATAATTTCAAGCTATGTCTGTGTTTGGTATCCCAGCGAAACTAATACGATTCTTCAGGGTGACCTTATCTGATACGCAATTCTTGGTCAGGATAGGCGGGAGTATCTCTGAGACATTCAGTGCCAAAAATCCTCTTAGAAAAGTTTATACCAGACGCAAATGTGAATAAAACTGAAAAAAAGTATAAATAGAACAGCAAATGCCACTAGCTTTTACTGACGATTCGACATAGTGGGACCAACATTGTGAGCCTTTGAAAAAATCGAGAAATAATCAATGGAAGTAGGTCTGGCAGATAAATCCAAGTTACTGGTATTAACGAACAAGACGTCAAGAAAACTTGGGCAGACAGTGGATATTGAAAACTACAACTTTCAAATAGTCAACGATTTAATGTACTATCAAACAATTATTTATGTAAAATCAACTGGATATCTATTTAAAATAACTGGATATTCATTCAAAAACCCTCCAACAAGATATTCATTAAAATTAACAAAATATTTCATTTGAATTAGCTTACTTATTCGTCCAAAAAGAACTAGATTTTCTGCCATTTACAGCAAAAGACAAAGTATTAGAAGCAAATAACAAAGTTAAATATAACTAAAAAAACTAACTAACAAAAATAACTTTAACTGAAAATCAGTATATTTGTTTTGTTGAAGCTTTAAATAACCCCACAAATCAGTTAAAAAAATATTGTATTAAAATTTAACTGTTTTTTCATTTAAAAACAACTTTACGGAATGCTTCCTTAATTACTTACAGTCAGTTACTGTAATAATTTTTTTAGTCTACAACGGCACCACTATTTACAGAACATACATCAGTTTTAAGATAAAAAAAGAACAATATTGGTCAATAGTTGCTGCTTTGGACTAAGTAAGTAGTAAAACCACCTTCCGACAAACAAAATCACTTTTTACAAGGCACTGGTAATACCCGTGCTGATTTATGGCTCTGAAGCAAAAAAAGATGAGGCACTGCTTGGAGTTTTTGAGAGGAAAATTTCTTCGAAAAACCTGTGGACCAATCTGCGTTGACGGAAAATACAGGAGCCATATGAACCGTGAGCTCTATGAGGTTTATGCCGACAGTGACATAGTTATGTTCTAAACACTACTGAATGCAACGGAAGAACTCGTCTGTTGAAATTCGTTGCGTACGTTCGTCAAATGAAGCAAATTTATAACGAATAAAGCAGCTGTCATAGAGTGACCATATCTCTTAAAAAAAGCACTAAATTAAAAAAAAATATTAAAACAAAAAAATATTTAAAAATAGAAATATAACATTCAAAATATTTTAAGTGTGTTAGAAGCAACAAATAAAATAAAAATAGTTCCTAAAGTTTACTTTGTTTAACAACAAAATAAAAAAAAATTAAAAGAAAAATGGTCATGCTGTGCCAAATTATTTGTCGTTCTTCGGGGTAAGAAATAGAAATAGCCATATCCCAGAGCTCGTTACGCATGACAAATTTTAGTCGACAGACTCTTTGTGTGCATTTTAATTTAAACGTATGTGTTTTATTTGTTAAGACGAATATTCGCAACGAAAAACTCGTCGTTTGCCCCAGTTATGCTAAGAGCATTACGCGTATTAATATTAAACGTTTTACGTTAGCTACATCGTTTTGTGAGAACAAATGAAAATGCTTCAGCTTGGAAGTCACTTGAATGCGAACCTGGCGATGAATGACACAGAAGAGGAAGGATTAAAAGGAGAAAGCTATCTAACAACTTGATATCAGAAATTGGAGAAAAAGAGCTTGAAAACGAAGCACCTGGAAATCGATTCTAAGTTTGTCTTATGGAACTAACATTATATAATAGCCATCTAAGTAAGTTAGTAAAATTTAATTCTTTTAAAACATTGTTCTTTAAAATAGATAATTTTCTATAAAAATATCTAAAGCAGCTATTTCCCTTAAACATATGGTTGTATGGTTTAAATGTTTAAACTTTGATTACACACAGGAAATTTAAGAATTTTTTTAAATCCTAGTATCAACGACATCTTTATATCCTGTATAAAATAAAAACACCAAAATAAAAATTAAATACATTGAAATATATCAAACAAATTAAAAATATATAGAATTTTCAAAGATAAAAGGCAATTTTCAATTTTCAACCAATACATCCACTCACATTTTACAAATAAATTTTGGCTTTTTAATGCTATTTATACCAATCTAAAGAAATAAGCTTTTTTATATGTTTGTGTGCTTATTTGCACAAGTGCCATTGACAGACAGTAATATATATATAAAGAAAAACCAACAGCAGCCACAACGACAATTTCATTTATATATTTAAATGTATAGAGGAAATAAAACAATGCACATGACACCCTTGTAACAATTTATCGAAAATAAGGTTCACATATTGCAACACACTTCGCCATGTGACACACATATGCGAAGAGTCAAATATACAAAACCATCAAATACATACAAGAGAACATATATGTAAATATATATTTCTTTGCGCAACGAAAGCAAACTTTAAACGCTGTAATATATATGTAAATACAAAAAGCTTAACAACGCAAAACAAAATTGATAAGTACGATCATATGACACGCTGCAGTCACCAGGATTGGAATTCAATTGCTCAACACTAAATAATATCAGCGTGTGCTGAAACCATGTATGTTGAAAGCACAGGAAGTTCCCAATAATTGTATCCCCTAGTATTGATTTAAAAATTGCGTTATAGAGCAGAAGTTTTTAATCAAGACGTATCATAGAGTTTTAAGCAATCAGCTAATGAATTTGGGCAGTTTTGAATATAATTTGCGTTATCCTCGCATCTATGCATGACTTCCATATAAAGCGACAGTCAAGGTGAATGGCAAGTATTTCCACTCCAGGTTTCGAAGCACGTCTGGTAGTTAATAAAGATTGGGGCAAACATTTCTTTGCGAAAAGTAATAGTTACGTGGGAGCACTTTGTTCATTATTTTTTACTCCCCATAACTTTTCCCATTTTGCTACTTGGGTTACGTGATGCTGCAGTGGGTTCGGTGCCTTTTTAGGGCTTTTATAAATACTGGAAAGAATGTCAACGTGTCACTGACATATTTGATGTGCAAAGCAAGTACAGAATTGGACGTAAATTACTCACCTGAGGTACACCAGCACTAATTAATTGAGGGCTACTAAAGTGGTCCCCTTATTTGACTATAAGCTATCGGTAGGCTTAATACTTTTCCAAAAGGTTATAGATATACACAGGTAAGTTCAGCTTTAGTTTGGTTAACAGACCTTTATGCCGTTCTTAATGGAATGCTTGACAAACATTTATAAACAGCGCAGAGCAATATTTCTTCTTCTTAAATGCTTTTCTTGTAATCTGTACCTATCTGTGGGTCTGCTTAGTGGTATTGTGTTGTTGTCTAAAACTAGATTGGAGATTGTGAATGCAGTCGTTATCATTTAAGATCGTAGTTAACTTTATTTTTTTTTAATTTTTTAAACAATTTTTACTAGATTGGCAACAGATTTATAGGCCTATTAGACTTTAACTTGGAAGTCTATTTTTCTCGCTTAGGAATCATCTTTACAGGGGCAAATTTCCACATTGGCGCGAAATGTTCTGAGGAGTGGTATTTGGATTTTCTAAGTGTGCTCTAGGGGATGATTTGCTATATGACTTCATTAAATTCCTGAGATGGTTTGGGTATTCCTTCAATATATCTTAAAGCAACTTGTTCTTTTCTCTACGGGCTCTTCTTTTCTAAAATAAAAGTTTTTGCACGCCCGTTAAAAAAAATTTGTTTTATCTAGTCTGGCGAAAGGTAAAAGAAGCACGCTAAGAAGGTTTTTCTATGTGTTCATTATGTTTCATTAAATATCATTCAAAATGTGACTTCAAGGGCCCATTAAACGGAATCCCTAATACTAGTTCTTAGCGATGTAGTCATTAAGAGTTTACGCTCAACATTTTTTACAACATAAGCACTTAAATATTTGAATCAAACGACACCACTAACTAATAAGCCCTAAAAATATAAATACGCTTTACGACCAACGAAAAAACTACAACTAAAAATATTGCAAAACTGATTGCTGATAATAAAAACGGATGTTATACAATAACGCCATTTTGAAAACTTTTATTTAAAAACAAACAAAAACATACAAACAAACCAACAGCAAAAGCCGGTGGCAATAAAGAAAAAAACAACAATAATATATATCCTTTTAAATCAACGAATCAAAGGGTAAAATTAGAAGAAGAAGAGAATATTTATCGAAAAATTATTGTTTTATTTCATATTATTTTATTTCCGTTTTTCAAAGTGGAAAATAACCAACGCAGTGGAAATTTTTATTAGGCGTTTAAAATATCTTGAGGGTTTAAAAGGATAAAAACTTTTTATTGTATTTAAAAAGTTTCGATTTATGATTACTTGCCCTATTGGTAAACCAAATGGTTAAAATAAAGGTTTAGTTAACATTAATCAAAAATGTGGTAAATCGTTAAATAACTAAACAATGCAATAACAATGGGTTTGGATATAAATCAGGTTTATGACTTGTGTCTTTAAAAACGATCTATTTGTTTTTTCAAATATGTTTCATAAACCTTTTAAAATTTCAAAGCTGGTATTGGTATTAAATTTGATGTTTCTGTTGTGTAAATTTTTACCTTTTTTTTAATATTTTTTATAAGTCAAAAAAAATTAATATAGGGTGTCTGGCGGCAAATTTATATTCTTAAATATGATTATTTCAAAAGGTAACAAACGGTGCCAAAGGAGGGTGGCACCGTTGGAATTATCGATTGTGCGGATTTGTCGGTCCCGATGTCCCAGTGATCGAGTGAGCATCGCGCATTTGCTGTGGAGACATTTTTAAAGAGTAATGATTCTTTCGTAATTGCTCGTCGACAACTTTGTTTAAAGTTCAGTATTCGGCGAATACATGATGAACAGAGTGTAAATTTAATTCGTTGTAGCTGCAGAGATTCAACACAACTGCTTTGCCTATGAAAGTCCCACCGCCAGGGCCCAGTCTATCTTCAAAAACTCCCAAAAACATTCAGTAAGCTGTTTTCGTGAAAATCCGCGACTTTCAATGCGGGAAAGAGAAGTCTTACTAGGACCACCAAGAGCGATTTTTCATAAAATTTTAAAAAGGATCTGAAGTTCCGTCCTATAAATTGGTATTGGAGCGTCTTTTCACAGTATATACCAGTTTTTGAAGCAACGGAGCTCATTTTCACTTAAATTGCCACGTCAGGAAGAAAAACTGCCGCTACTGGTCCCCAAAAACAAGCAACACTTGATTAAAATATAAAAAACCATTGCATTGTCTTAGGGTAACTGTTTGGTGTACCTAATTGGGGCATTAATTTTGGAAATTCTCGATGCCAGGCGACGAATGTTGGGGGTAAACATTTTTTACGCATGATTACGGAATTCTTTCTGCCAAACCTGCAAGCTCATCCATCGTACTTGTGTTGTGTCAACAGGATGGGGCAACTTTACACAGACCTGGAGCTTTGATAAATTTGCTTTTTTTAAATTTTCCCCAAAAACAAATCAGTCGCTTTGTGGAAATCCGATAGTCACTGAGGTCATCCGAGTTAACTCCCATGGTCTTTTTTTGGAGCCACCGCAAATAGAGCGGTTTTAACGACAATTTCTAATCTCTTGCGGCCTTAAAGAAATATATTTTTCGAATATCAAAACAATGGAATTAAGTTTACTGCAGCGTGTGGCACAAAACATAAAGCTTCCTTTTGAACATTATCTTAAACTCGACGGAGTACATTTGGTTGACATTCTCTTTAAAAAATAAAACCCGCATTATCATTCTCTCGCTCAATGCTCTTAATAGAACTTTGGTCAGTTATTACAGTTTTTGTTAAAGTTTAAAAATATAAATCTTCCACCAGACACCCTGTGCATGCAACTAAGGCTTTATCGTTCCATTAGTAGGCAAATAAGGAGAAACAGTGTAAACATATAACAATATCTTAGTCACTTTAAATAGTTATATATTACTTCATATCTCCGTAAGCTATACTTTATAAGTATAAAAATACGCTTAAAGTTTTCTACAAAATGTCTTTTTTTATTTCCATTTTAACCTTTTGTGAACTTTTTCTTGCAAGTAGTGAATTCAAAGAATCCCTATCAATACAATCTTGGACAAGCACTAATGCACATTTTAACTGCGTAAAATTGTAAGCTTCTTTAAAAGGCCTTTAGGAAAGAGGAAATTTTAGTGAAAATAAAAATAAATTCTGAAGAAAATATCTCGAGCCTGAAGCTTAATATTCATTCATAAAAAATCCCACAAATATCTTAGAAATTATTTTCATTCCCTTTCTATTTTGTCTAGCCAATCTTAAATCTGTATTACACTGTCTGTTTCTCAAAAGTACAAAATGCATGCACGGACGATCACACTAATAGTTTGCAGACCTAAATGAACAAATTCATTTGCCAGTAATAAGCCAAAGAGAAAAAGTTTAAAAGAAAATAAATAAAAACCTCAAGAAAATGAATATTACCCCAAAACTTTAACCACTACAACTCTATTGTTATGCTTTAATAGATAAAAGCAGAGATGTCCTAGAAATGTTTGTTAAATAATACGAATAACCTCTTCAATTTCAATTTGTATAAAGTTTTTAATACAAAATCGGTGATTATTTTATCTTTAAAAATCTTGATAAATAAATACTTTGCGATTCAGGTAAAAGCTTTTTCGATTCATGAAACATATTTTTTTTACAAAAAATATAACCAATATTATTTACTTATTTTCAGTTTCAAAGAAGTAATGTCCAACGACTCCTCTTGACCAAATTTCATAACACTTTTAGTTGATGTCAAGGTGACTGAAGATTAGATTGAGGGTTTTCCATTTTCTAGAACCGACTATTTTGTTCATTTACACATCCATTTGAATGAACATGTCACTCAATATGATTTTTTTATGAAAATCGTGGTTGTCATGGGCGAGGTAAAACATTCTATTGCATATGTTCGGCGGCGTAAGTGGTCTTCTGGAAGAAGATTTTATGTCAACTGAAACTTAAATGGAAACAAATGCAAGTCCTTGTGCAAAATTGTGGCCGAAGTTGTTCTTTGAAGACAAAGCTTCTCAGCACGGCGTCGAATTGAAGTTGATGGATTGTTTTGAACTCTTTCATGAGCAGCAGTAATGTTTTCAGCCGATTTGGCAGTACGTTGTGTTTCAAATCATTCATTTCATTGGCACGCTGCTTCTCTCAAAAATTTCACGTAACTTTCTCACTGTCACAGTAATCGATGATTGATTTTTCTAAATACTTAAACGAAAAAAAAAAAAATTGCCACGTCTCTACCTTATGACTGCCAATAATAAACTATCAAGAATAATATTTACCAAAATGGCGGCAATTCGAAGTGGTATATGTCGCCGGTGGACATCCTGAAGAAACAATTTTATGTAATTTTTAAGGATTTCTTTATTTCAAAATTAAGTTTATATTGTAATGTGTGTTCCAAATATTGTTCCTTTATAATTAAAAAAAATATGTAAACACTATTTATTTAAACATGCATATTAACAAAAAACATAAATATCGATTTCAATTAAGAAATTTGTAATCCCAATAAATTTTTTTCAATCTGAACAAACTTAAAGTATCGATTAAAAAAATTTAACTAAATTTATAAGTACTACTGTTCCTTTTTGTGTTCGGGCGTCTGCCTACACTTCCTTATTCATAACCGCGACTTTGCGTAACTTACTCCCCATAAAAAATACAAAATTTTTTACTCAACTAACTGCATGATGTGTTAGTTACAATGGTGCTGTTACTTCTACTTTTGGACGGCCTTCGGAGCGAAACCCATATTGCCCCAAGGTGGTAATACAGAGTCACTATTAATTAGTTTTAAAAGCGGCAAATGCACACTCATAAAGCGTGAGAGCAAGATAATTTTGTATTTAACAATGGCACTTTACGTTTTAAACGGGTACCATTTTCAATATTTATATGAAGAGTTGAAAATGTTTTTGAGCAGTTTCAAAATGTAGATCAATTTCAAGGCAGTATGGTAGTATCGAAATATAGTTTTATATTTTTTCCCTTGTGGCCCTTGACCTTTTTACCCTCTTAGGATTTAAATCGAGTCTAAGTGGATCTATACATTGGAGGAAGTTACCGCACGATGACGAATTAGTCAGCCAGCCTGTCAGTCACCCACGCTATTCCTTTATAAACACATATAAATTACATTAAAAATTAATTTTTAAAAATTTTTCTTATTAACTTGGTTAAAAAATATTTCTAATTAAAATCAAATTGTCTAATATTATAGTTAAAATATAATAATAAATTTGCCATTTCTGACTTTTCTAAAAAAAAAAAACAATTATTGCAGCACAATAATAATTTCGGTTTGTTTTCTTTCTTTTCCCGGTTGATTGTTTTATTTTTAGCAATTCCCTTTTTGCCAAATACAAGACTAACCCCCTTATTTCCTAAAACGCAACGCCCTAAAACAAAAACAAAATGTATGGAAGAGTTTTTTAAATTTTAATTTTTTCCATACAATTGTTTGCGTTATTATGCGTTGCGTTTTACGTAATAAGGCCTATAATGTCTTGTTGAATCTTTAAGAGAAAAATTAATGTCAGCATAACATCAGTTCTGCTTTTGCCAGATTGAGTTTGAAATTGTTCCTTAGAGAATCGACCAACATTTCACAAAACATTATTATGGGCAAGTGGACATTTTTAATGTGGTTCTTGTTGTCGTACAAACTATTTAAAGGTATTAAAACAAGTAAGACTATATATGTAAGTATGTATGTTTGTATGTATGGTGACACAAAAGAAGAAATCCATTAAAGTCCATGAAGCATGTGGTGAGTTTACTCCAAATGTTGTAGTACAAAATGCTTAAATATGTGTGAGTTTGGTTTTATATGTTCAAAAAAGGGAAATGAATTTGTAAAGTTTCTAGTCACATACTCTAACATACATACATTGGCGTATCTCTTAAAGTCATCTAATAGAATATCTTAGTTTTATTTGATTTGGGTGTTTGCCAAATTGTTTTAAAGTTAATATTTTTCTATTTATTTTTAAGGTGATTTTATAATAATTTTATTACTCTAATGCCATTCTGGCTTTTATTCTTTATTGAGTTGTTTTTCTTTTACTTATAAAACCAGGTTTATTTTATTATATGCTTTTGGTGGATATAAAGATGATGGAATTTATAAAAAGATAATAATATAAATCAATAAAAAAATTTATGTTAATTTTGTGTTTCTTTAGATTATTTTGTTGACACCTTTTCTTAAAAAAAATTCAATTGGTTTAACCATGTTCTTAAGCACAATAAAAATGAAGCAAAAAGCTTTTAGTCAATGCTCGCGTTGAAATGCCTTATATAAAATTTTATAAATTTTATTATTGTTGTTAAGTTTGCTATAACTTCACAATTTATTTGTATATTTAAGGGGAAAAGCAAAATTCCCTAACTTTAAAAAGTGGCATTTAAAGCAGTTGTTGACGATTCTTAACAATTTTTATATTGAATTGTTGACATTTTACTACTTCTCGTCCAGAGATTTTTCATTATGCCTCTTTTTAAGAGAAATATAACTTTTTTGCATTGCTGTTTCCATTTTGGTTTAGCACTCATACAGCATTGTAAGAAAAATTTTAAAAATTAACTTTTGTTAAACGCCTAAACAAAAGAGCACAAATTTTTTAAAAATACCAAATAATAGCAGAAGTTGAAAACAACATTTAATATTAAAAAAAAAATTTGCAAAATATGTGTAGAAAATTTGTAATTTTAAAAACATAATTAAACATCACTTAGCTTAACCGAAATTAATCTTAGTTGTAAAAATTCAAGTAGCAGTTTAAACAGGGTGTCTGTGTGTAGATTTATATTTTCAAGCTTAACTAAAAAACGCAAAAGTTAACACAAGAACTTACAAAGAGCATTGAACGGTTGAATGTAAATGCAGATTTTTTTTTAAGGAGTAAACCATCCAGATGCCTTCCCTTGAGCTAAACACAATTTTCAAAACGGAGCCTGGTATCCTACGCCACACGCTGCAATATACTTGGTTCAATTGAGCTGACTTCCCAACGAACAGCTTCCTTTTAAGCCACAAGAGATAGATAATTTTCATTATAAGCTCTTGTTGTTAAGTAGCCCCGTAAAAAAATAATACGAGTTAGATTTGGCAACTTTGATGGCCGTGACGTGCCCCCAAACTTCTGATCAGCTTTTGGGGGATATTTTTTCAAAAAAAATTCATAGAAGCTCTGGCTCTTTAACTTGTTGCCCCATCTTGTTGGAAACACGTGGATGAATAGTACGATAGATAAGATTGCAGGTTTGGCAGAAATAATTCTGTAGTCATACGTCGACAACTTACACCGTTGACATTCGCCGCCTGGTTTCGAGGATTAAAAAAATGTACTAATTATCTCATGCATAGATAAGACACACGAAACTGTTTCCCTGGGGCAATGGGTAGTGGTGGTATTTTTGACACAGAAATCATCACAAGGATTTGTAGGTTCTACTAGTTAAATTCGAAATTTTTTACTATGGGGACAATCATTAAAATAGGTCTTACTACATGCCTCACAGCTCTATAAAAGAGAAAGGACACTGCTTCCCTAAAATAAAATTATCGGAGTTGAATAACATGATTTTAAGAACTTAAATTTTGGTCTGGCTAATTTTAAATATATCGCTTTAAGATTTGAAATTTTTTTTAGTTTACCCTAGTAAAGTTTATTATTAAAACAAATTAAACATGTAAGTTACCTTCACAGAAAAAAGTATCACTCAGTTTGGGTTAACAGCATCTTAAATATTGTTAAAAAGCAATTTGCTTGTTGATGCAATTAAACGTCTTGTTAATATTACAAAAGCAAGCTTTGAAAAAAACAAAGACGTCAAAATTTAAAACGTTTACTTTTGTAATTTGGTGTGTTTGATAAACATAAAAAAGTGTTCTTAAAAAAATTAATATAAAAATATAAGTGAAATTTTTTTTGTAAAAAAAGCGGTCAACACTTAAAAATGGTAAATTGATTGTTTTACTTGCAAAAAATTATTTATTCACACTATATTTCCACCTTCATTGGCAGTTTTCACTTAATCTGACTGCTCAAAACATCGTGAAAAATTTTCAATAGCAGAATTACATGAAACTTTTGTGCCAATTGAGAAGAGTTTTTAAAAAGTTGTTGCAAAGTTTAATCTACTTATACTGCAATTTTGTTCTATGCAACCTCTTATGTAAGTGACTGGAAATATTTGGGATATAAAAAGCCTTACCGGTTATTTTTTGTGTATAAGATATCCCGTAGTGAATACGCTGACAGCAATTGGTACATATATAAATTAAACTGATATTTTTATTTAATCTAAAGTTTTCAAGACAGTCCGAAACTTTTTTTGTTTTTGCTAACGTTTTTTATAAAGTAGAAAGCCCTATTGCAAATGTAAAACTGTCCACTGTCATTATTCAAATATTAGAGTAAATATGTTTTAATAACTTAAAATGTCATTAAATAAAATTTAACATACACATATATGTATATGTATTTATCTTCAGATACAGATACGCAAAACCCATTTTTCATTTTATAAAAAGTCAACAATAACAATAGAATGAAAATATTAATATCTTTCTAGTTTCTTATCAAAAAAAATTTTTTTGGAATACCGTGTTTAATTTAATTAATTAAAATTTGTAATGCAAACATCTAAACTTATTATTCTTTCATATGTTATAAAATTATATAACAAAAATTTTGCAAAAAAATAAAAATACGTTTTTTTATTAAAAAACTGGCCGAAAACTAACAATTTTTCTTGTTAATTTGACAAAAGATTTATTTAAAAAGATTTCTATGGTTAACAATTTTCATTGTTAATATAATAATGTCTGTAGTTAAATATTTTTATGAAATATAGCAATAAGAGTTGTTAATGTGACAATAATTTTGTTGAATTGGCTATCAACAATCAACTTAAAAATATCATTGTTGTATTTACAAATTCTATTGTTGCTTGAGTTTTAATTAAACTTTTAATTGTATTTACAAATAATTTAATTGTATTTACAACAAATTTTTTTCTGCGTTATATGGGGACTGCAAAGAACGGGGCTGAAAATTGGTACTGGGTCTTTAGATAAACGTGGCTGTGCTTTGACGGTCAGCATGTTATTCAAATAAACCCGTTACTGAAGGTGTATCGAGATTTTTGTCAGCCTTAGTAAGCGGTTGGATAAATATTTGCTTTTTTGCTTTTTTAATATATAACCACGGGTAATGGACAAGGTGGGCCCAAACTTGAGGGACAGTGCTGACTTTGGGATCCCCAGAATTCTTTGGCCCAGGCAAGCCTGCTGCTCAAGGAGAGCAGGGGGTTCTGATGTGCATTATTTGGACTCTTACAGAGCACTGTGGTATGAAATATATGAGGAGCAAATGGGATAGAAGTTCTCCAAATTTCTGCAGGTTGTCCGGTGATGAGGAGAAAGAGACTGTAGAACACCTTGCCGGCCACTGCAAATCAGCAGACAGGGATGGTTTGAACGGAACTTCTTAGATAGATTTGGTAAGGTCTCTGGGCTGGGAAACATCATAGGATTCATCAAAGGGGTTGAGTGGCTGGGAAGATAGGGGTTCAGCGTCTACGACTATTGATTTATTTTATATTCTTGGGGACAGCACTTTTGCTCCCTTTTTTCATTTAAATATGGCTTTATTTATGAAATTCTTGTCTTCTTTTTTATTTCAACCCTTCTGAAGAGATTCACAGTGGGCCTAAGGTAGAGGACGCGAGTTGTACTCGCCACTAACTTTTGTCACCTAACCTAATCTAGTGTATAACAAACTTTGTAGGCAATAAGAGTGCAGCAAAAATTACTTGTTGAGAAACTTCTCCATTATTTAATCTTCACATGATATCTCAAGTCTTAGTCCACACTTTTTTGGGAGAACAAATGGTATTTAAAAGAGTAACAATAAAAAGCTTTTGGATGTTGCTAAATACTTAGTTAAATGCTTTCAGTTCCTCCACTTTGAGGTTTCACCCCTTTTCAGCAGAACTATTATTATTTATATTTCCTATTCAGTAAGGGCTTAAATAATCAATTCAAAATTTTCCCAACAAAGATTGTTCTACAAAATTCAATTCAATTCATTTTTAATAACACTTTTAATGGCAGGCTTCATTTTTTAAATAATTTTTAATCTCGCAATCTGAGTGCTAAAAATACTGCCTCAAAACAAGTTTTTTATATTTATTAAAACCCAAATGTGCAACCTACAAGGCTGGGAAATTAATTATAGTGAAAGGACTCCAAATGTTAACAAGTCGCCTTAACCTTAAATTTTACATCAAAATTGTATTTGTTGCTCACCAAAAAAAACTTTCTTGTCTCATCAGCATCATTGAGAGGAAGGAAAGAAATAACAAGTATTTAAATAATATTTTTATATGTATGTGTGTAGGTATAAGGGATATCAATGCGTGTGTACGTAAAAGTTTTTTGTTTTTCTTCCTGTTGAATTATTTCTAAACACCGGGCAATTGATTTTTGTTGACTTTGACTGTTTATTGGGTTTTCTTTAAGTTTTTATTTCTATTTATACATTTGTTTGTTCATTTTATATTAAACTTTTTTTTGTTTTGTTTGTGTTTGCAGTTTGTTTTCTTTCTAGTTTTGTTTTAATTTTTCTCAGAATATAAGAGTCGTTTACAAAACTTTTGTTCAGCAAAACAGGAAATATTTAAAGAATTTTAAAAATTAATAATTTTGTTAAAATTTTCATGAGCAAATTCTTTAATATTCAAATTATAAAAGAACACAATCCGGTCATTTGATCTTCAATATCAAAAATTTTGTTTCAGAACGTCAAGTATAGATGCAGTCATATTTTAAGCTGATATAAGCATTCATATATAGCATTAGTCTTTAGTTTCTTTAAACATTTAAAACTTTTTCTTTGTAAGGTTTCATCACAGAGGAAAAGCAAAAAGAAAAAAAATGTTTGAAGAAGTTTCTGAATGTAACTAATGAAAAAAGTTTACATTCTATTTCTTGAATTTACAATTAGTTTAAAAGTGTAAACGTGCCTTGTGCAACTTAATTTTGCCGACTCTTCTGCAGTATACTTACAGTGACGTGGAATTTGACAGTATCTGAAATTTCCTTGGAAATATATTTGTGGTTATTTTATTCGTCTGCACTGTAAGTATGAAAATATTTTTATAACTTTTTACGTGTAAAATGCTTGCTTTTTTCCATTAAAATAGTTTCGTTTAAAGTTTTTTTTTAAATTTATTCGCTAATAAGTTATTATCATGCGATATAAACTAATAACATAAAAAAACTTTAAAGAAATTCAAAAAACTTAAAAATAAATTTGTTTTTTATGGGGCGTATGTTAAAAGTTATCAATCATAATTATATGGTAAAAAAGAAATTATGTATTTTTAATTAATTTTCCATTTCTGTTATGTAAAATAATAAGTTGCGTTCATTTACAGAAAATTATTAATAATTTTCGATAGTTATTGCTAGTAAGTGTTCACGTAAGCAACTAGAGAGCCGAAAAAATAAGCGCAATTTGTTTGGAAACAAAAATGTTTCTGATAATTTCTACTAGAAATTATTCAAACAGTATTTCTGTTATTATACCTACAAAAACAATTTATAAAATAAATTAACAATAACAAAATACATTTGCTTGCAAGTTTTTACTGTAAACGTAATGAACTATTTGAAGGAATATTTGCCACTTCTTATCAAAACTGGTTTAAATATAATAATGCTGCTGCTGTTGGTTTGTTTTGTATTAAAAAAAATTCGACTACTTGAAACTTAGTGTTAAAAAATATAAGATTAATTATTAATCATAATATGTTTGTAAAATAACATGAATAAAAGAAATTAAAAATAAAAAAGTTAAAAAATTTTTAACGAGCATTTGACATTTGCAGTGCAATCTTTTTTTATAGATACTTGTTCAGATCTTAAAAAATATTAAAGAAAACATTAATCTAAAACTTGTCAGCTGTAAAAGTTTTCGATAAAAGTGTCAAAAATGTTACTAGTTCCTGGAGCATGATGAAATTAGGAGTTGGATCAAAAGAAATCACTCTACTGGAAGATGCTCTTATTTTTGTAAATGGTGGCCAATGTCAAACCTGTTTTAACATTTGGGAACGAGACAGATGTAGCTAACAAAATAAACTATAAAATAAAAAAAAATAATTTTGAAAAACTTTTTTTTTGTACAGTTTATTTACATTTTACTTAAGGCGTTGCCATATGGTAACCGTGGGTCGTCTAGGGTACAAGTTTTTTTCTTAGTGTGGGATTCTAAGCTTGTTAAGTGTTTTACAAATTTAACAACCCATTAGATGTTTATAATTGCAACAAAAGGCTCGATGAAGCAGAAAATCAAAATTAACGAACTGACATGCCAACTGTTATTTATATCGAGCCTCCTATAGACGTCAATGTGTCTGGCAAAGATGATGAATGTTGGGGCATTCCAGATAATGTTTCCCCAGCTCAGATGAAAGGTTGCTGTGAAGTTGTAAAAGATAGCGACCAACATTGGTAAAATTTTGATGTAGAAAATGAAACTGAAAGTATGTTAAAAGGCAATATTGGTTTATAAATTTGATGAAAATCCAAAATTAATGACACGGCGTAATTCTAAGGCGAGTGCATACAAAATAAATGTACCCCGTTCTTTGCCATATAGAGGACAAAAATGGTGGTCTTGTATTTTTACCTGGCTAATAGATGCTTGTATTCAAAACGATTGGCAGATTCAGTGGAAAGAGCAGTTGACAATGAATTAATTTGAATTTCTATGACAATTGGCAGTATACAATTACAAGCATTATGGAACAAAATCCAAACCATTAGGCCCAATGTCCCCCCACAGACATGCCACACAACCAGGCCTAGTTAACCACACCATTCATTATGATCATATTGGACATTTTGTAGTGTCATCCAATCGAAGGCATTGTGCTAGTGAACAATACAGTTAACAAGCAAACAACTTGTATAAAATGCAATGTAGGACTTTGCGTAAAGTACTTCGCCGATATCATACAAAACTCTTTTATTTTATATATTTTTATAAATGAATTCTATTTTACTTGTAATTGATTAAAATGTTTTTAAACCGATATTTTTTGTATATTATAAAAAAAAAAAACATGTAACAAATAATTGTTTTGTTCATAAAAAACATGTACCCTAGGCGACCCACGGTTACCATATGGTAACGCTGGTTTTTCACGTTTTCCGGAAAAGCGTAACAATGGATGGAAAAACTAAACTAATTTTTGTGCTCAGGAGGCTAAAACACGAAGCGTTATCTTTTTCAGGAAACTTTAAAACAAAAAAAGTTCTGGGAACTACCGGGTTAAGACCAACATAAGGAAAACGTATATACGTACATTACTACAGAATTATGCATCTACTACACGAGCTATACAATTGCTTTTACGTTTTGCCGCTAACATGTAGGAACATATATTAGTAGTTTAATATGTAAGTATGTGTACATATATGTATATAACTAACTGAGTAGGTGTTTATAAGAAAATTTAAGACTTCTCAGTATTATGTTAACAACGAAAAGGTAGAACCATATTCCAAAAAATGTTTTAAAAAACCATACATATTAAAGAAAAAGGAATGAATTTATGTGGAAACTATATTGTTATCCTTTAAAAAAAAAATTCTGAAGAACTGCTTCCGATAAAGCTAACATAAATTTATAAATTTTATAAAACATGAGCAAAGAACAATTAAAAACGCAAATTACATATATTTTTTAGGAAACAAGTCCTTTGCCCATTCATATACATATATGTATGTATGAATAAAAGCTATAAATAGTTTTCTCATAATTAATTTTTCAGCTAACTTACTTTCGTATATGCATGCATATCAATTGCTTATATGCTGACCCATGCTGAATCTTAAAAATTATCTTAAGATATAAAATACATAATTCCTTATTTTTTTTACCAATTTCGGCCAAAAGTTGTTAATATCCTTATTCTAGACTTAAAAGCTTAAAAACTTTACCAAAACTCACCAAACTTTTTTGAACAGAATTCTTATTATTTCCATAAATATTATTTGTCGCAAAAACAAAATTAAAAGTAATTTGTTTTACGTTTAAGGGCATCTTTAGGGTAGGTTAGGTTATAAAGGAAAGTGGCGAATGCAATTCACTTCGTCTACCCAGAAGCCCGTAGGCTTATTGTGAATCCATTTAGAAGAGTGGAGAAGAGAAATAAACAAGAAAAGGGAATTTATGAAAAGAGTGATGCAAAAATAAGAAAAGAAAGCAATAACGCCGTTATCTAAAGTCAAAGAGGTCAGTATTCGTCAGTCACTTACATGCACTGAAACCAACTTTTTACCCAGCCACCCAACCCTTTTGATGGATCCTATGAGTTTGCCCTGCCTACAGCTAAATACCATGCACAGTTCTTCAAAAAAAAGCCTTCCCAGCCACCTCTGTCAGCACATCTGCGGCCTTAGGTAGTAGCAAACAAGGTGTTCTACAGTCCCTTTCTCCTCCCCACCCCCACATATTCTGCAGAAATCCAGAAAATTCCTGTCTTATTAACTCGTAATATATCTACCATCCCAGTGCTCTGAGAGAGTCCTAATAATTTGAGAACTCAAAATTTAGTAGATTTTTTAGTATTAAGATTTTAATTAATATTGTTAGTTCGCTAAAGGAGAAGATTTAATAATTAAAATATGAAAGAAAAAGAATCCCGTTGCTCTGCCTTGAGCAGCAGGACAGTGCCTCTCCTGTCCAGCGTGGGCCACAAAAACTTAGAGATCCCGCAATCAGCCCTGTTTTTCCATGCCTGGCCCACTTTTCCACTACCCAGGTTCCTATCGGCTCATTAAAGAAACCCATTAAGGGCCTTACGGGCTCACATAGCAGCTCAACATTCCGGGCTGATTTTTAAGCAATGTGACAATGACCCGATACTAAACAGAGCGTAGAAGTGATTGTCGCCAAGATCAAGACATTTGGCCAGAGTTTTCTTTTTTCATCCTTCTCCAAGGTCATCCACCATACGAGACTACCGTATTCTAGAATTGGTCGTAATAATAACCGGTTGCCTGCCTCAGTTCTTACCTGTGAAATTTTTACAAGCACAATAGGCATTGAGAGCCTTCCTTACTTTCTCTAGATAACCTACCATGTAGAACGATAACCAGATACCGCCAGCTCAGTTCAGTTTCAGGGCCTCCTTTCCTCCTTAAGGACTGGCAGTTTAGAGTCTACGACATGGTACTTTTTATTAAAAAGAACTAGCTCCACCTTCTTTTTGTTGACTGCCAATCGCTTGTTCTTGGCCCAAGCAGACAGATCAAATAATACGCTCTACATCACCTCGCTCGTGGTGGAAAAAATTTTTTTCGTCACTAAAACCACGATATTGTCTGCATAAAGCCACTACCTTTATTTCCTTCGAGTACGGCTTTTTCCGCCTCCTGTCTCATTAAAAGTTCTTTCTTATTAACCGTAAGCAGATACAAGATTTTTTCTGCTTCTCTATGCTAAACCTAACAAAGCTCAGTACTCCCTATCTTTGAAGCAAAGTCATTCTTGAAAATAAGGTAGTCCGTTCTTTCCGGATTCCTTTGTGGGGCCTTTTTAGGGCCCTTGAAATTTAAACTAAAGTTAATTCTGCTTTAATTCAAGATGGAATAATCATCCGACAAAATCCCTTCCTGCTTTGGTAAATGTGAAATCTATAGCTGCGTCCCTATCCCTATTTCTTAAGGTTAGCATGTCACCAACTATACATATATTGAGATAATTGTCGGTCATAAAAATAGAGTTTAACTCATCTCTTTTGTAGATGTCCTTGCTTCCCCATATACTATGGTGTAAATTAACATCATATCCGAGCATCAAGTTTCACTTTTTTTCTCTTGCATGCCCGATCAGCCCTTAATAAATGTGAATTTGTAAAAGAATAATTTGTAAAAAGCTGCTTTCATGGAAATTGTATATTATTCATTTTATTTATTATTTTTATCTGGATAATCACATAATGATCCTCTCAACTTTTCATATTATTATACAAATGCACAACACCATATAAAGGTATGTCTTTGTAGGAAAACAAATATTTTAATGTTTAAGCCACAAAAGAAAGCTAAACATTAATTAAGTCACGAGCGCTAAATGAGCAGCATCTTATATCAAATTAACATGTTATGTTATACCTTTTATATTTCCACACATGTTTGTGTATTTGTGTAGTGTTTATGTTTATATTTTCAAAATAAGGATTCAGCTTGTAATTATTGCTTGCAATAAAATATATGTGTTTGCTTAAAGGTCTATAATAAACATTTCCACATTAAATTAATCAGTCTCTGGCAAATATGTTTTAATAAAACCATAAACCGACATATTAAAGTTAATGTGGTATTATGTCCATTTTATATTTATGTTAAATGTTCTGACACTTTTCTAAAACATATATGAACGTACCGGCATATATACGTACATTTGAATGCATTTATGTATATGGTCAGACTAATATAAAATTTCATTTCGTGGGTATTCTGGTTTATACGTAAAGGCTTATATCATACGAGGTATCATAAAAGGTTTAAGTAAGTAAAATATTTTCGGGTATATTTAAAAAAAGTAATGAGCAATTATACAAAAATTTTAAAATATAATAAAATATAATATTACTTTTAAATTGTAAATCGATAAAAAAAATCAACTTTATAAACAATTTTGTAGGGTTTTTTCCCGGACTTTTTGTTTCGCGGGAAATCAAAAATTAATTTCCCGGGAATCATGCTCTTCAAATAAAGAAAAATTTACCGGTTGTACTAACAAAAAACTATTTTTATTTTTAAATAAAAAAATGTATATAAGTTATTACATACATATAAAAAACTTACGAATTCAAAAAGAAGATTAAAGTAAAACCCAAAAAGTCAGTCCAGGGTACACATAACCAGGTAATCAGGGCGAATTCATAAACTTTACCCTCTGCATTTACTTTTTGTGTTTGAACGGTGGAATTAAAAAAAAAAAATTTCATACAAAATTTTGTATACGTACATTTGAAAAGTACGAATGTCAAATTTACTATAGTCAGCTGGGCTCTTAAAATTACATCTTTGGTGCAGAGATTTCGCGCAACTGTTACGACTAAGATTGTCCCACGGCCAGGGCCCACTCGATCTTCAAGGACTCCCCAAAACAATGAACTGGTGCAAAGCAGTTTACATTGAAAATCCACCATTTTAAATGCAATTTTTAAGAAGAATCTGAAGTTCTATCCTTCTAAAATTGAAATAATTAAAAAACTGAAAGAAAGTGACTTTGATTTACGCAAAAAATTTTGTGAAACGATATTGTGTTATTTTGGCACAATAAGTGCCATTTCTTGGAGCAACAATGCTTATTTTCTTTTAACCAGTCACGTCAGCAAGCAAAACTGCCGCTTCTTGTCTCCAAGAACCCACAGCCTTCGATTCAAACATAAAAAGCCCCTGGGTAACTGTTTGGTAAGCCTTAACCACGCATAAGATAATTGGACCATTTTTGTAAAAAATTCTCGAGGCCAGGCAACCAATGTTAATGTTGAAAATTATCGATGCATTATTACGGAATTATTTTTGACACACTTGCGAGCACATTCATCGTACTCCTTACACACGTGGTTAATAGGGTGGGGGAACTGCACACACAGCCAGTGCTTCGACTAACTTGCTTTAAGAAAATTTCACCAAAAAACTAAACAGTCGCTTTGGGGAATTGGGCTACCCAAAATAGAGGTTTTATTATGATAATCCCAAATCTCTTGTGGTTTTGAAGAAAAATATTTTTCGAAAAATCATCTCAATTGAACCAAGTATGCTGGAGCGTATGGCGCAGAATACAACTCGATGAAAGACATTTAGATGAAATACTTTTGAAAAATAAAATCCGCATTTCCTTTATATCGTTCATGGCCTTAATTAAACTTTGTGTCAATTATTACGTTTTTTATTTAAGCTTGAAAATATAAATTTGCCACCAAACACCCTGTGTCTAATTTATTAAATTGAATGAATTAAAATTATGTTTTTTGTTTAAATTTTCAATTTGAACTAAAAATGGTCTAGACTATGTAATTCTAAAAAGAATATTAGTCGTGTTTGAATGTTTGATTTACCATTTTACTTTACGATACCTTTACAAAAAGATATTGACGGAAACTAACGCGGCTTGCACCAAACAGTTATCGAACATATGAGCTTCCCAATTAGTCAAAGTTAATTTAAAAAAGTTAAAAAAGGCAATAAATTTTTATATCCTCAACATTAAAGGAGTTAAAATTTTTATCTCCTGAAATGTAGAAAGACGAATCTCAACATATGGAAGTGACAGCAAATATAAGCAGACCTAGCCCATTTTTCTCATTTTGATATATTTATTAAAAGGGGTAATAATTTCTAACGTTAAAACCAGCGGGCAGATTACACATACACCTCGCCTTAATACAAATAGGTTGATCTAAAGACACGGCATCATACAAGACGCGTTCTCTGGGACTAATAAGGTAGGAGCTACATTAAGAGCGCTTGGCATTATAGCCTCCAGCACCTATGAAGTTGGGGCCTAAAGAGTTCTTTAAATTGTTGTTTTGATCCTTTGTTATGGAGAATCTGGGTGGGCAGTGAACTGACAAAAAGCTATGTTCTGAAAAAATTCATCAATACAGACGTTTGTTGCTTGAATATAAGATTCGGATAGGCTACCCAACCATTGGCGTTTAGTTCTTGATTTGATTAATATAGCAGAGCCACCACGTAAACTATCCCAAGGATCCTTCGCGTCGTAAAAAAAGTGCAGCCACTTATTTTGAAAGTGCTTCTAGATGTCATATTAGTCTCGGAAATCAACATGACATGAATTTTTTGGTGAATTAAAAAGTATTTGAGCTCGTTTTTGCATTGGTGGAAGCCGCTTGAGTTCCAGACATAAACCCTAAGGCCGCTCATGGCCTTTTAGGCATAGCCTGAAGAAGACCAGACTGCATTTTTTGCATTTTCTGCATCATGGCAGCCATTTGCGCTATGATCTGATTAATTGTTTAACCGTATTGTCAATTACGGCTTCCAGGCTGCTAAAATTGGAGCCCGTAGGTTCACTTGTTGGCAACTCTTGTTGAGCTGTTGGCGGATTTGGCTTACTTGCGAAAATAAAAAGTGAAAATCAAATTATATTGAAAAGAATTAGCTAGGATTAAACTTAGGCGAACTTTTAATGTTCTTTTAACTGACACCAAAATGCCGCTTTCTGTTCTTATTGGATTTTAGCTCAACGTGCTTGTTTCTCAGGCAGATTGTGCTTTTTTATGAAGAACCACTTATGCATGCACATAATAAACTAAATTCTACATTTATATTTCCATCGGCTCTACCTTAATCTATTAAAATTCATAAAAAGACAAATAAAGATGGCAACCAAAGTGGGTCGATAATGCCAACATTTTCATTTAGGGTTAATTGTATATATAATAATACAAAAATACAATATTTACATGTTGCATAACAGTCTTAATTGTAGTGGTATTTGGTCATTTTTAAAGGTTTTGTTCATGGAGACCTAAGGTCTAATAAAAGTGATTGTGAAAGTCAATATAACATAAAATTTAAAACTTATTTTAAGTCCACCCTAACAGGTATCCTTTTTGGATTAATAGTTTTCATGAGCGCACTTGTCACTTTGTTATATGTTTAACGTCATTTTAGCATTTTTAGAAAGTTATGGATTTTCTAACGCCACAAATTAAACTTCAATCATTTTCGTATAAAATATTTACGTATAAAATGTGTTTAAAAACAACAAAAAACACGAATACAAGAGCTGTTTTAGAAGTAAAAGTAAAATAGATTTTAAGGTAAATATATGAAGTGAGGTCCATCAATGACAAAGTTGCCCCCTGTAGTAACACAAGTCACTTAAAGTTTTGTCAAAAGTTCCTCAACAAAAATTGTATGTTTTATTAGTTTAAAATAAATGTTAAAAACTTAACTAATTTTTTATCAAAGGAAATGATTGAAGTATTGCTAAAAAAAGTATGTTTAATATCAGCATAAATAATTATAAATTTTGCTAACTATCTAGTCCATATTAAACTTAGGTTTTTAATTTTTATAAATATTAACATTCACTTTCATGTATGTACTTATACTGTCATAATAAAGTCTTTTCAATTAACACATTTTCATAGCCTTTAACTTTGGTTTCTTTAAAATATAAAAATAAAAATTTGTCTAACTTAATTTTTAAAGTGTCCTGCAGTTATTAAATTACTGTTACTGGCAACTTAATTTATCTCAACTCTTGTTTGACTTAATTTAATTTAGAAATATTGCAACTTGCCACTCGAAGTTGCAACAAAGAAAGCAAAAAGGAATTAAAAAAGTGTATACAACATTGAAACAAATAAATTTAATTGCAAAAAACATTGTAAATAAATTTTAAACATTAACAGCAGTAAAAGTATGAAGACCACACACAAAAAACTACAAAAAAAATTTTTCAAACAAATTCTTGTTCAAAATAATTTATTTTTTTAGTCAATTTATTTAATAGTCTCTAATAATATTTTTATTTGATTTTTAAATCAAACAAAATTTTCGCCTAGACAAATAAAATATTTAACCAGCTCAGCAAAATTTTTTAACAGAAACTAAAATAGTTACAAAATTGTTTGTCTAAATTTACAACTTTCGTTGTAGGTCCTCAGCCAGACAAAATATTTACTGATTCTCTGAAATTTGTTACTGATTCTACAACTCAGTTTTTTCTGTGCAAGGTTTTCTATAAAATGTACAAAACTAGTAAATTGTATGTATGTGCTTATGTGTGTAATATATTTTTATGTCTTTACACTTACTAAGTTGAATTTACTACAAAGAGAAAAGAAAAGCACTTACAGGATTTGGGTGTTGTTGGCTTCAATACTTTGTTGGCTTTTATAATTAACACCAAAGAAATGTGATGCATATTGATTTCATTATAACATTTGCTACACACTGTTTTTACAACACAGGCCGATATAAGTATTTTAGCGGAATATTAAATATATTGAAGAAAAATTTGTGATTAATGTATTTAAAAATACTTAAAGTCTGAGAATATTTACTTATTGATTTTGGCAGAATATTATTAATTTCAAAAGTTAAGAAGGGGTTTTTAAATCAATTGAGCGACATGGCCAAGACATCACTGGACTAGCTTAATATCGTACATTTTTTTATTGAAAATAAAAGTTTTTTTGATTAAATTGCTAAAAAAATTTCAATAAAATTATTTTTAAAAATGTTTAAATTGTTAATATTTTATTAATATTTTTTGACTGTTTGTTCTAAATTTATTTGTATAAAATGCTTTTTATTTTAAAACAAATATTTCTTTTGATTTTTTGTAAAATTAAGTTTAATATAAAAAGTATATAAAAATATTATTAAGATCAAACAAAATATTGGGTTGAATATAACTACATATTTAAAACACTTTATTTTGTCAGAATGTTAAAAAAGTTTCTAAACAAATTGTCACTTAAAGGCGCCCAAAAATTCGCTTCTTATATTTACGATTGGAATTATTGCAATTTTTTTGATTTGGAAGAGGAAGAGCTGTCTATTGATTGCGGTAACACTAGAAAGGGTAGTGCTGTGGTATAAAGTGCAGTTAATAAGTTGCTTAAAAAAAATTACAAACTTTGACAGTAGCAATATATTTGAAAAAACCTACAAACTTTTTTCTCTAATTTTCCCAGATATTGATCACTGTTAATGTAACATTAATGAAAATGTTGAAAGACCCGCTGAATATGCTTCTTCTTCCTAGCGCCAAACAAAGTACAACAAAGTTTTTTCTAATGACCTCTAGAAATTATAACAAAAATGGTCCAATGATCTTATGCGTATGAAGGGCACAAAAAGCAGTTACCCCAGGGCAATGCAATAGTTTTTAAAATTCCAATCTAGAGCTGTGGGTTTTTGGAAGCCAGTTACGGCAGTTTTGCTTATTGAAGTTTAAGTGAAAATGAGCCTCGTAGTGTTTGCGTAAATCAAAGTAACTTTCTTTCGGTTCTTGAACGATTTCAATTTTAGAGGGATAAAATTTTACAACCTGTCTCAAAATTAAAAAAAAAATTGCTGTCGGAAGCCCCAATGGGCTGCTCTTTCCATATTGAAAGTCGCGGATTTTTACGTAAGCTGCTTTTAACCAGTTCGGGAATCCTTGAAGATTGACTGGTTCCTGGTCATGAGGTGTTCATAGCTGAAGTCTCTCTGAAAAAAATTATCGACAAGATGTTACGTAAGAATCATTTCTCTTGAAAAAATGGTTTTATAGCGAATGCGTGATGACCACTCAACTACTACCACATCGTGACTGACGAATCAACCAATCGATAATTCCAACGGCGTCACCTTCCTTTGCACCATTTATTACTTTTTAAAATAATCTTTTTTAATATAAATTTGCCATCAGACACCCACTATAATACACGTTGACAAATATGCAAAAAAAAAATATATAAACAAAAACGCATCCACATACTCTTATGTATAATTAAATGGCGCCTCAACGACTTGAGTCAATATTCCTTGGAATTTACCTGTATCATCACCTTCATAGAAGTTCCACATAGATGCATAAAATAAAATAATGAAATCAGCTCAGTGTCGACAAAATGTATCAATACATGCGCAGGCCTATTTTGATTTGAAATAATCCAAATACATTTTCCCAAGACTGGTCCATTATCGACGGTACCTTCCGTATTAAGCGCTTACGGAAAAAATAGGTAAAACTCGCTCACAAAAATCTCTTTAAAAATGATCAAACGAAATGTGGCGAAGTTTGGTCCTTAAGATTGCATCTCTGCTATCACAATGGGGTCCATGCCTGCAAACATTGCCGTTTGTTGAGTGTGCTAGTGGCATAGGGCCTTAATATTGCTGTCATCGTAGACTTCTAGCTTTCTCTTTGTTGCTATTTTTTCTTGAGAAATGGCGTTCTCTACCACTTCCTGTTACATTTTCCCAATTTAAATTTTTCCCTTATAATTATAGAGACTACCTAAATTCACCTACATATGTTTGTTTCAGGAAGAATTGTTTGTATAATTTAATTATAATAAATTCAGGTCAGCCAAATCTTTCAAATTCTTCACGAAAATGTAAAATTAGAACTTTCCATTACAGCAAAAACTCACTAGATATTCAATTCTTTCCCTGCCGTGATGAGTTATAAATTCTCGTTTTCTAGTTTTATGAATAGCAGTCTTATTGGGTCGATTCCATTTGGCAACTTAACTTCAGTTAAGTTGTCAGGTGGCTTTTTTTTTTGTAACAGATGTCAACTGACAGATAACAGTATTTTGGTTAAAAAATGGTTAGCAGTGCTGCGACTAAGTAGTTTTGCTCATGACATAAGATCCTGTCCTAAAAGGCTATTTTGGTAGTCCAAATAGTTTATCATTCTTATAAAATGCCCTGAATAAATCTCAACAATTAATTCAAGACGATATACTACCAATTTTCTTGCGTAGGCAAAAATTACAACAAAAGCCGATTTTACGAATGAAAATTTATTATATAATTCACGGCAATTTTTCCTATCAAAATTTAAAATATATTTCCTGTTTATGGTTTTATAATGTTCTTGAAATTTTCAATAGTTAAATTAGCGGTGTTTCAGATTTGATAAGATTATATATTTAGTTCGCTATTGCCGCCTATACAGCAACAAATTGTTAGCTTCTATGAATCACTTAAAAAGATAGAAATTCAGGGCAAAAACTTAGACTTACAACAAAACCACATCATATCCTTGTAACAGTTTTACATATGTATGCATGCATGTGTGTATGATATATAAAAAATAAAACCTAACATATTTACTATGCATATGGATACACAGTCATGCATGCATACATACATACGGACGTTTAAAAAGTTTGATGACTATAATTTAAGTATTCGTGGTATTTGTGTGAATGTGTTAGTAGATACTAAAAATCGACAGCATCATGAGCACATACACATATGATTTTACACAGCAATTTTAAACAAAAGAACAAATGTGCTCAGAAAACACAATTAAAAATAACTTGACTGCCAACACTTACCTCTTAGCAATGTCCTTATACACACATACAAACATACACCCTCCGTCTGTGTTTTAAAACCTTTTTGTAAATTTTATTTAATATTTTTTTCAATTTTACACAATTTAAAGAAAATAAAACAAAATGATAAAAAAACACCTGAAAATAAACAACTCAAACAAGCAAGTAGCAACAAAAACAGTAAAAATTCATTTGTTTTTATTTTGTTACAACTTTGTTGTTTTCGGATTTTGTTTTGGTTGTTGTTGTATGTTAGTGTTTTTCCCCATATTTTTTTTCTTTTTTGCAGTTTTTAATTTGCTTTTGTACTTTAGGCACTAAATTGTTCCTGCCATTGTTTACACTGTTGTTAAATTTATTGTTTTTTTTTTCGTTTTTAGTTTTTTGTTTTTGTGTTTTGAAACAGGTTGGTTAAATATCTTGTTTAAAGGATTTTGTATTTTACTCTTAAACACTTCCTTATAATTGATTGCATTTGTTTCTAGTGAAAAAAAGACATGTAAGTCTATAAAAATATAACAAAATTTCCTTGAAAATTCTCGTAGATCTAGAAGAAAAGGTTGCCGGAATTGTAATTAATTGTATTGTTTTCGGAAGCTGCAATTTGTTCATTATTGATAAAAGGTTTTCTCTTGCTGCTTATAAGGCCTTAGGCATTTTTAAAGTGGAAACTAATAAAAGCGGTAGCAAAATGAATTTGTGGTAACTTTTAAACGAATTAGATTTTTTGAAGATGACCTAGTTAATTAATAGGTAGACCTAGAAAATAAATTGAAACCAATTGCAAAAGCTTGTGCTATTAAATTGTTTTGTCGCAAGCACCAAAAATCTGTCACAAAAATAATAAGTGCTAAAGTCTATTTGCCAAAATTTAGGATGATTGCATATTTGTTGCTTCTTAATCGAAAATTACCTATTTAGCTGTTTGTAAAGCCTTTTTCAAAAGATTTTACCATATTATTTTTATAAGAGAGTATTCCATAATCGGTTTTTGAAAAAGCATTTAGGTTTTGTTATAATTTATGTTATAATTTTTAAGCATATATCCCAACCAAAGTAAAGAGATAAATTACATTTTTAAAAACCTTTAGAAAGAAAAACTAGATACAAGATACAAATCCTTTCCCTTACTACCACAAAAATAGCAAGTAGCCTACACACCAACATTTTTCAGCCATAATCAAAATATATTTAGTCACGCTTAATTAAATGACTGGTAACAAATCTGTTTATAACAACTGAAACTTTTTAATAAATTTTTGAGTCTAGAAGTCTGCTTGTTTCGGGAAATAAGAAATATTGCTTACAAATTATTTTTGCTAGGTTTGAAAGAAAAATAAGGTCCAACATAGCCCTTCTATATCCGTGCAGATGTCTCCTGGATCCATTGTGGATCTCTTTGCAGGGTAAAAAGTCTATGATAAAAAAAAAACAAATATGGATTTTAATAATGATATATAAAGCCAGTTTTACCTAACAGGCCAATGACTAGTAATTATCCCAACTTAGGTCCTTTAACTTTAAAAAGATTTACAAAAACTGACTGTAAGTTATTTATGAAGTAATCCGTAAGTGTCTTTTAAAAGAAAAAAATCAATTAAATTTTAATATTATATTTGTTTTAACTGAAAAAGTTACTCAAAACTCCAACTGCACGATAATACTGATTTTCAGTTGCATTTAATTTTTAATTTTTGTTAATTTTTTCCGATACTTTGTGTTTTGCTGTAAATGACATAAAATCGAATTAATTTTTGACATACATATTACTTTATTTTTTTAAGTCTGAATTTAAATTAAATATTTTGTTAGCTATAATTAATTTCTTGTTATAGGATTTTTAAATGAATATCCTGTTATTTTAAATACCATTTCCAGTTGGTTTTACACAAATAATTTTTTGAGCGTAGCCATTAAAATAGCTATCTACAAGTAGCTTTGTTTCTACATTAAAATATTATTATAGTAAGCATTAATGTTCTGGACTACAAGCAAGCTCATTCGGGTTTTCATTGGCAGTTTTATTGCAGGGCCCGCAGGATAATATAGTATGATTATTAAGTGCTTAATAGTCTCACCAAAGCCCCTCTGTTTTATTGTGACTACTTGTCGCCATATCTTCACAACGGGCTTAAAAATGCCTACTGGTCATGAAATTATCAATGTGGAAAACTTTCCACTTACTCTTAAACTGACGTGTCTATTTTTTTAAAGATATAACTTTAAACCTCGAAGTCGTGCAGACTAAATGATCACTGTAGTGAATTCGGAGTGTTGATATATGAAAATATCCGAGCCGAAAATTTATATCAAATGAACAATGGCCTAAGGTGATAGTAAATTAATACATATGTTGTCAGCCAAGCTGCTCTAAGAGCACTGAATTCCAGACTAGTTAACTTGAAGATTTTCTAGGACCGTTAGCACTTCAGCAATTCATAGATTTAGCGGTATTACAATTTGCTGCCTTCCGGAGCACTCTACGGTATCTGAAAATGAGCTTGCAAATAGATTTATACGAAAGGGATCTGTGTCAGTTCCCAGTCTACTGCGCAAATTTTACAACAAACTTAAAGTACTACGAGTTGGTGCTTTGCTCAAGCTGCAGGATGCAGGGTGTGTAAATTCTTTTGAAATTTAGCATCAGCATATAAAACAAAACTTTTTTTATCATTGGGTACAGAAGACCTACGACTACTCACGGGTATTTTTACCATTCTTTGCAGAAACAAGCCGTTGTCGATAAAGTGACAACAAAATTCGGTTGATTACTACCTCTCTTTCGAGGACGCAACTGTGTTTCGATCCTCTAATTTTCAATGCATGACAGTTGTGTAAAGGCAACAACAGCAATTTAACGACTACAAAGAGGATCATTTAATGATCTTTTCGGACCTTATTAAGACGACAGTATAAGCCTAAATCCTCGAATCGCTTACGGGTAGAAAATTTCATTTTTTGTTACATTTTCTTCTATCTCTAATAAACTTTTAAATTTTTCTCCTACGAGTAGCTTAATGTTGCTTCATAGCCCAATCTTTTAACCAGAATTTTTAAGGCTTCATGTATTGCACACTCAAGGAAATATGGGATGGATAGCTGCAAAAAAAAGCTGCATTACTGTCCCTTGCAACATGTTCCACTTTTAGGATTGTTCTAAAACATGGGCAGGATCTCTACCAGGAACCCACAACTACCCAGCAAAAACTGCTGCTTCGCCGTAGGTAGGTTTGTAAGGGAATATCAAGACAGCAAAGCTTACAAACCTGCTTACGTATGGCATGATATTTGTTCGCGATGTCCCACTTAGTTGCATTTCATTTTAGGATCTTATTTCGGCGCTATGAATATCCAGTTAATTCATGTAGTTTTGGTGCTTCTTTAGTTGTTTAAATTTATTGCGTCATCGAAATAAATGTTTTGCCGTGTTATTATGTTCATTACTTGACGAAAAACGAATGTTTTTTTACTCACTGCCTTACAGTAGTGCTTCCCAGTATGCACTTGAGTAAGCGAGTGTGTATAACAGTAAAAATTTTACATTTACTGCCATACACTTTTGAATTTTTTTAAAGGAATAGATAAGTGCTTGCTGCGAAGCGCATTAGTATACTAGAAAAAGTATTTACTGCTTACAAAATCTCGATTATTTTTTGCTGGGTATCTTAATATAATCTAAAAAATTATTCAATGAAGTTTAACATGATATAAACAATGGACGCGTTACTTAAATCCATTTAAAAATTATTTGCAAATTCTATACACCCATCATTCAGACTAATGATCCCAGTCAACAACTGTCCTCTGAGATCATTGCCAACAGTGTTTTCTCTGTGCACGCCTCTTTGACAACGTAGCCCGTCTTTGGTTTCGATTCTATATTAAAAAGATATCTTGGTAAAGAATGACATCCAATGACGCCTGTTTTCTGCTTCTCATGATAGTCAAAATTTTTCTAGCAATCATTGTATAAAACTGGTTTGCTGCCTCTGGTTGTAAAACCAGATGCTTTCTTACAGAATTTTTTCATGTTAGTTTTCCTTTGAGTTTTTTTTTCCGCATTATAATTAAAACTACTTGCTTAGAACATTGTTATATTTTTATATCGTTCAACAAACAAGTTCTAAAAATTAATTACATTTGATATTCGTGTATCTTTTTTTGTGGGCAACAAAGAGTAGAAATTTCTTTTGTCTGTTGAAATGCTCTTATTGCAGTTAAAATAAATCTCATCTTAATATTTTGAAAAAGAATTATTTTGCTTAAAAAAATTGTGTCACCAAAAAGAGCCTAAATCTAAGTGCATTTAGAAACCTTTGAAGCAAAGATTTTAAATACATTAGTATGAATTTGTTTTAGTTGTTATTTTGTTTTTCACTTTGAATTTTATTTTTATTTTTTTCTTTATTTTATTTCTTTTTGATATTACTTAAATCTTGGCCTTTTTTTTTTATTTTTTTAATTATCTTGAAAGGTGTAACCTGATACCAAAGTAATCACTTAACGTTGATGAGAGCTAAAAGCAACAGCAGTTGCAATTAAAACAAACAAAAAGTAGCATACACAAATCGTAAAAGAAATTGCTGATTTTTGTTTAAGTTTGCATGTAAAAAGAAAATTCATAATGTATCTAGGTCATTGTGGTTGCTTTGATAAACCGGCAGTCACTATTAGTTTTTAACCACTTTTTCTTATTTTCTGCTTAAAACTCATGATTGAAAGTTTGCTAATTTTTTATGTTCACTTGCACTTTTAAACACCTTTATTGGATAAGAGAACTATTAAGAAAATGGTTTTGTTAATTAACCTGGAAAATTAATAGGTAAGGAATAAAAACTTTTTTAAATATGTATTAAATACCTTAAATATAATGATTGCAAATATACATTGCAATCTAAAAGGCTGAAATTATAAAATAAGTGACAATTATCCTTTCTATTCGTTTTTAATTTGTACTAGATCCAAAACAAAAATTAAATAAAAAGCAAAACTACTATATTTGGGGGTTACAAACACTTTTATTCAGAAAACTATATTGATGTTGACTTCAGATATCCTACGACTAGTCCCGCAATAACACATTCATGCTGCACAGAAAAAACTGAGTTGTAGAATCAGTAACAAATTTCAGAGAATCAGTAAATATTTTGTCTGGCTGAGGACCTACAACGAAAGTTGTAAATTTAGACAAACAATTTTGCAAGAATTTTAGCTTCTGTTAAAAAATTTTGCTGAGCTGGTTAAATATTTTATTTGTCTGGCGAAAATTTTGTTTGATTTAAAAATCAAATAAAAATATTATTAGAGACTATTAAATAAATTTACTAAAAAAATAAATTATTTTGAACAAGAATTTGTTTGAAAAATTTTTTTTGTAGTTTTTTGTGTGTGTTAAAAGAACTAGTTAGAGAGAGGCAGGCTTAAGAGAAATTTTTAAAACACTATATTTTGGAAACTATAAAATCTGTCAACTTTAAATATACTTAAATATATATACACAAAAATGCCTCATGCTGAAGAAAATTGGTTGCATCGGTGCAGGCGGAGGTTCAGCCATATAATCAATTTTTATGAAATTTTCTCTCGCTATACCTCAGAAGCTATAGCAGCTACCGACTTCAAGTGTCCTTAAAAAGTAATTTTACAATAATATCAATACGCTGTTAACAAATCAGTTGCTTTGGAGAAGGGGAAATATAAACCCCCAAGCAGATAAGCATTTTTTTAATTTTTAATAGGAAATATATCGAAAGTTATAAGAACTAAGTATCGACCTTAAACCTTCTATAAAGTATTTGTTTTATGAATAATATTTTATTTAAAAGAAAAATGTTTTTAATAAGAGCCTGGAAGTAGCTTCGCATACGGAAACGCTTCCAATATACGAAGCTTTTCTTTTTATACGCGCCAAAAAATTTTATTATTATATTTGCGGTTTGAAAAAAACTTGAAACCAGATGACTCGCTATACAAAAAGACCAATGTAAATTGTATATAAGATTCGGCACAACCGTATTAAAATTTTTAAAATATATTACAAAAATTAATGTTAATACAGTACATGTAATACATGTTTGTTCTTGATACTTGATATACTATAGTGTACATGGAAAAAATGTTTACACAAACAAATACAACTACAAAATACATTAAAATAATTTTACCTATTAACTTTTGACCTTTCACATAACAATACATTAAAAGTGTTAACAATGAAAATTGAAAAATAAAACAATATTTAATACGAGAACATCATTTTGCAAAAAAAATTAAATATTTTCTTTAAAACAATAATGACAGAAAAAATTATAACCTGTCATTAAGAGTGGTGAAAAAAAAATTAATTTAAACTTAAAATAAGCTAATAAAATGTTTTTATTATTCGGCTTTAATTTAATTATTGAAATTGTGATAGATAAAAATTTATATTTTCGTTTAAAATAAGGTAAATCCGATATAAGCGGAGTGTAATGTATTTTCGAAATCAGCTTCGATTTCTCGTCAGCACTATTTTTATTCAGTACTACTGTAAGTTATATTTAAGTTTGTTCTATTTAAAAAAAACTTTAACTGGAATTTAAATATTGGAGTTATACTTTTTACTTATTTTTAGTTGATGTAATTACTTTAAGACAATTTTATTTTTTATTTAGGCTAAAGTTTAATACTAACTAAATTCTCTTTATTTTGCAAATGAAGAAATTAGTATTTTAGTTTTTACTCTATTAGCGTTGGTTTGGAAAGGAAAATTATTTAATAAAAAACTTTTTTTACTGAAAAATAGGGTAAAACCCCTACAACTTTCCCGAAGTCACCTTAGGAAGAATGAAATGTGTCACAGCCCCTATTAGTTTTTTCTCCCAAGCATATTCCTTGAAGATAATTACCCCCTATCTTCGTCGCCTATTGGGTTGCCATACAAAATTCACAAAAATTATGCCTACAACTTACTTAGATTCGACACTAAATATATTAAGCTTACGACCAGCCCATATAAGACCCCTCCCAAACATATTTCTAGAACATACTTACCCCCTATCTCTATCACCCAAGAAGGATGCAATTCAAAATTTTAAAAACTTAGAGAAAAAACCCCTAAAAAATTTTAAAAAAATTAGGGTTAAAACCCTTTACAGCTGTTCTTATCACCCCAAGAGAGTTAAAATATGACACCCACTCCTATTTAAAAATTATACATATTTTATTGCTATTTTAAAAATTTTAAGTGTGTTGTGTCAATCAGGCGCGTATCTGTCTGTGTATACGTTACATATAAATATATCATTTGGTTTTATATTACGTATACCAATTACAGTTCATTAGTCTAGTGAACAAAAGAAATTAAAAACTACACACAAGAAATTATCTAAGAAAACTATACTTAAATCAAGCAATATCGGTGTCAAAAGTACAGTGAGTACGGTTTTTCTCAAATCAAGTACGAAATTTCTTACTCCAAGTAAAATTTTTCAAGTACGAATTTCTTACTTTTAGCCATAATTAAGCCAAAAAAAGATTGATTTAAGCCGTAGACGGGATAAGTTTGAAAATGAAATGTCATTTTTTTGACTTATGGAGCTTTATTAAAGAAGAAGAATTTTATATTTTATTTTTATTTTATAGACTCTTAAAACTTAAAACTTTAAAATTTCATTTTTGGTACTTACCGCAGCTGAGATTCCAACCAGGGACTTTCTACACTGTAGCACAAGCGCGTTACCTCTAAACCACCGAGACACTTTGTTTTGATATGTAAATAATATATTAAAACAACAAGTTTTTTTCAATTTGATTTGTTGAAGCAATCCGAAAAGGCCTGATTTAAGAAAATGTAAGTACGGATCGTACTTAAAAATTTCAAGAACGGTTTTGGATAAATTAAAGAATAAAATTCCTGTTTTTAGAAAGTGGTTTTTGTTTCTGTGTAGTGCTTAGAGCAAAAGTTATTGAAAAAATTGCGAAATATAAGCAAAAGAAAGTTAAAAACTTTTGGATGTTGTTCACTTTGCTAAAATTCTTTTTTAATGCTTAAATGCTCTCAAACTTATAACAAAAAAAAAACGATCGTATATAGTCATATACGGCCGAATTAAAATTTCTATTTTTTTAAACACCTTAAAGTCCAAAAATTTTAAGCAGATACTGCAGTGCCAACAACCAACAACATGTGTCAGTGTAAATTCTAGAGGTTCAGATATTAGATAACCTTTTATGGAAATCGTTTCAATCCTTTCCAAGACTATTTGCATACATATCAAAATATTAATAAGAGAATAGTTTTTGGCCTTTTAACTTAAGTATAATTGTTTGGATTGGTAATGCATATTATGGTTGACATATTTTTATAACATCCTTAAGAAACCAACAGTTACATGTGCGATTAAATACTTTTTTATTTTTCAAACTTAATATTATTTATCCAAAGCAGTTGACGTTATTTGTTGTCCCTTAATTAGTAGCAATTACAAATGTAAACAGAATTCGTTAATAGTTTAAATTTTTGTTATTTTAATTTTTCAATTTTAATTATTTTTCAATAAAACTTTTTAATCCATTTAAAATATGCTCAAAGTAAATTAACGGCATTAAATAAGACTTGGTTTATATTGAATTTTAGTTAATGTTTTTAGCTATTTTTTAGCTGCTTTTTGAACTTTCTTCTGAAAACTATAACAAATATCTGTTTTTTATAAAACAGAGGGGAAAGAAACAGGGTTAATTTCAATAACTACTTTAATATTCATGCTGGAAAATTTTAACCTATTCCATTTTTTTCCTTTTTTTATTTTAAAATTTAAGTTTCATCTTTGTGTGCCATAAGTATTTACTTGGTTTACAAAATGTTTGCCAGTTTATAATCATTTCTTAACACTTTTTACAGCATAAAACTTTGCCTTCTCTTTACTTAATTTCTGTTTTTCCTTATTTTTATGCCTTTCATCTGGTCTTTTCTTGTTCATTGTCTTATAATTTGTATACAAAAGTCAATATTTTTTAGGTTGCAGGCAAACAACTCTTTCTCTATCCTTAGTGATTCTTTTTGAGGTCCTTTTTGCAATATTTAAGCCATAAAATTATTTGCCAAAGTAGCATAAATATGTTTTTAAAAAAGTTTAATTTTTATATGAAAAAGAGAGAAAAAAAACAGTAATTTTATAAACAATTTTTTTATGCACAAGTTAGTTTTATTTACTTTTCTTCTTTTACATTTTTGTCGCAATATTTTGTGATTTTAAATATCATTGTATAATGGCGGTTTTAACCCATGAGTACTAATGTTAGTCATTTCGACTAACACTAATCTTCTTTTCGTGCATAGCTTTTTTGTTGCCACACCGATCGCTCTCATTTTTTTCGTAATTTAAGTCGACGGTGTTCTCTTGCTGTGAGCAGTTTAATTTCAACAGTAGGTATTGTTATTGTTTAGTTCTAAGGGTCATGTTAGTCAATTGGACTAACAATTAGTAACAACGTAACTTTTTGGTATACATAAACTCATTTTAGTTTTGGAATCAAAATTGTTATTTTGTTTAATGTTTTATTACAGACATCAAAATGAGTTAAAAAAAGGATTGAGTGATGATTTCATTACAAAATTTTTGGAAAACTGTAATGAATCTGACGAAGATGAAAGTTTTAAGCAAATATTTTGAAAATGAAGTTTCTTTATGTGATTATTATTTACACTATTATATTTTATTTCCAATTGAATTATTTATTTTAGTTATCGTCTTCTTTAATTAAATTATTAATTTTAAGATAATTTTGACATTAATTTTTTTTGATTTGTTTGAAAAACGCATTTTTATTTACCATGGATTCTAAGCGTCTGACAAATTGTGATAAAATTATAAAAATTAACTAGTATTTATATAATAGTATTTTTAGACATTAAAATTTTAATTTTTAATGGATTTTGAAATGTTACACTTATTTTTTTTATTTTTTTTTTAAATAAAGTGAAGCATGTATCCACAACAATGCTTAAAAATTGGGTTTTAAAAAACAGTATTGAAAGTAACACTTTTCATAAAATATTTAATTTTTTTTAATTTTTATGCGTGTAAAAGACTATAAGGCTTCACCTTTAAGAACAAATTTTCCAACTATCGCACATAGATCTGAAAAATTTGGATATATACTTATGTTAGTCGATTTGACTAACAATTAGTATTAGTGTACACAAAAAATACATTAGTACTCTAGGGTTAAGAAAAAAATACTAATAATGGCAGTTTTGGAGGTTTTTGTATAAAAGGAATTTAAAAACTCTTTGGCTATTAGTTTTTTTATTATTTTATGGCAAATTAGAAACTGTAAAGAAGTCTATGACTATTAAAAAAACCACTAGTAGTCTATATTGTTGAAATGCGTTTAAATATGGTGATTAGTCCAATGCTCCTCACAGACATGGAACTAAGTAATTATTTATATAATACTGATTTTAACAAGGCTTTTTTAATAAAATTAAACGTTTAAGATGTTATTAACGTTCTTGAATTTAGCAGGATCATTTAACCTTATGAAAATAGTGGTGATCGATAAGATTCTTTTGGTCTAAGAAGTAAAAAAAAAGTCTTATTTAGATTGACAACAAATCCAATGAGTGAAATTATATATTCTAAGGTAGTAAAATTGTAGAAGGATAGTGGCCAAAAACATCACAAGGGAGGAAGAGGGTTTTTCCTTTTTAATCTGGCTCCTAATGTTTTAGAGTATGTAGAGAAGTTTTGATGCTAAAAAAGGAAGAAAGAAGAAAGACGGTTGCAGATGATGCAGTTATCCTGCGCAGAGGAAATTTATCAATTGGGGAGTTAGGCAGCTTCATGTGGTTAAACTTCAAACTAGTCTATAGTTTTTATTGCATGATTTGCAAAATTTGCAAAGAATCTGGTCTTTTACCTGATTGTTGATTAAATAAATTTTGTACCCACGTAGTTATTGTGGTTTTAGTGCTGATGTTGTAAGTAAAATACAAGAAGGAATCGTGGAGTAAAATAAGTCTGATATTTTCCCTAGATACAATAATTTTCAACAGAGGTGCAGAATAACAGAATGCTTTTAAAAATTTTTTAAGACGAAGAACTGATGACTCAGACCAAGAAAAAAAATTAACAATGTAAAGAGTTGTTAGCATTTTTGCGCTTTTGGGGATAACGAGTCTATAAAATAAGGAGCTACTAATTTCAATTGAGGTCACATGTAAGCTTAGCAACTCTTTTAAAAAAAAAATTTTTATATTTTTTGAGATCATAGGACACCAAAAACGCAACTAAACACGAATGATCTACCCAGACTGACTTACAAAATCAAATACTTAAGTAAACAAAAAATATTTTTGTATATTTTTAGTCCTTTTTTGCATGCTTTTGAATCATTTTTCCAGAAAATTTATAAAGGGTACTATTACCTTAAATTTAGTTCGAAAAAAAACTTTGTGGTCAAAAAGTATTTTTTACAGTTTTTTATAGAAAATCTTATAAATTTTTCCTTTCAGTGGTCCTGGTAATTCTTTCTATTTTGTACTCTTTTAAAATAATAATAATTGAAGCAGCGCTAACAAAGTAGCAGGTAAATTGCCGTCTCTAAATAATATTCCTTTTTAAACCAAAAAAGTAAAGTATTTGCGACTGAACTAAGGCAAAAAACTGGTAAGAGAAAACGGTTATGTTCTATATTTAAAAAAAGATATACATCCTCTATTATCTAAGCAAGTGAGCTGTGGTTTTTGGAGATCAAACCATTTTTTAATTTTAATTTGTGATATAAGACAGGAGTTGTGTTCAATAACTTTCCAGTAATTACTAGCAACGAGAGAGTAAAGAAATAGTTTCAAAATTTCTCTCAAAAATATTTTAAAGTAAATGAACAGTAAAAAATATTTTTGTATATTTTTAGTCCTTTTTTGCATGCTTTTGAATCATTTTTCCAGAAAATTTATAAAGGGTACTATTACCTTAAATTTAGTTCGAAAAAAAACTTTGTGGTCAAAAAGTATTTTTTACAGTTTTTTATAGAAAATCTTATAAATTTTTCCTTTCAGTGGTCCTGGTAATTCTTTCTATTTTGTACTCTTTTAAAATAATAATAATTGAAGCAGCGCTAACAAAGTAGCAGGTAAATTGCCGTCTCTAAATAATATTCCTTTTTAAACCAAAAAAGTAAAGTATTTGCGACTGAACTAAGGCAAAAAACTGGTAAGAGAAAACGGTTATGTTCTATATTTAAAAAAAGATATACATCCTCTATTATCTAAGCAAGTGAGCTGTGGTTTTTGGAGATCAAACCATTTTTTTATTTTAATTTGTGATATAAGACAGGAGTTGTGTTCAATAACTTTCCAGTAATTACTAGCAACGAGAGAGTAAAGAAATAGTTTCAAAATTTCTCTCAAAAATATTTAAAAGTAAATGAACAGTTTTGCAGTCAAAGCTTACAAGCAAATGTATTTTGTTATTGTAAGCTTATAAAAATTTAAAACTAAAATTTTTTTCAAAGCATAATGACAAAAAGACTGTTTGAATAATTTCTAAAAGTAGAATTTTTAATAGTAGAAACATTTTTTTTTTCTAAACATCTCTTTTAGCTCTTTAGCTGCTAATTTTTTGTGTACGTGAACACTAACTAGCAATAACTATCGAAAATACTTAATAATATTCTGAAAATGAACACACCTTAGATAACCTCGCCGTTAATGGTCTTTTTTCATAATTAATAAAACAGTGGTATACGTATAAGCAACCAAATAAAACCACACATGGCACGGTGCAAAATGATCTTTAAATTTCAGTTCATTTGTCGTTGACAAAAAAAGAAATAAAAAAGATTTAACCCCCCTATTGTATGATATACAAAAATAAAAAAGCGTTTCATTCCATCTGAGAGATGGATTAATGCTTGTCCGTTCGGCAAGTGTTTCCAAAGAAACTTTTAACAGAAAAAAGCATAGTGAATGTAAAAGTAAACATCGTCCTAACTTATAAGGTAAAAATGAAAGAAAAGAGTCATTCCGTATCCTTTTCCCTGTTACATGTAAGTTAAACAGGTGTTACATGTAAGTTAAGCAGGTTCAAAGAGTACTGATGATGAAATTGCGTAGCTGCTTTCGAAAATGCATTCTACTCGGCTAGTAGCGGTAGAAAACCTGCTTTTTTCAAATAAAAGTATCTTTCAACATTAACGGAAAATATTTATTTCTTCTAATACAAAAAAATTATTGAACTTTAGCCAAATTAAAGAGCAAACATTTGCAACAAAATAAAAATTATTACGTATACGTACGGTATAGCTACCATACTGTTAACAGGGACCAAAAGTAATATTTATTTTAGAATTTTCGTAAAAAAAAATCAGTCCGAAGGAAACATCGGGGAGTCAAGTAAAGCACACCAACTTGATGGTATTGAACTAAATTTTTTTAAAATTAAAAGATTTTTAAGTTATTTATTAAATTTTTTCTCAATCAAAAATTTAATAAAAATTTAATAGACCAAGCTTATTGAAATAAACCACAATAGTTGATGGCATAAAGATAAGAATCTGTGCGAAATTGTGTAGAGATAAAATAACTCTCGAGGAAGTTATCGCCAAAAATGCTTATTTTGGGACGATATTTGTTTTCCAGTAAACAGACCAATCATTACCACAAACATAAAGCTTCATGCGAGTGCCAAGAAAATGATTTGTACCAAATATCCTTAAAATTACAACCTTTTTTTTAAACAAGACACACAGCCGTATTCTGAGGGAATAATAATTATTTCTTTTCAAAAAAAACAAAAATCCAGAATAATTATTATATCTACCGAAAATTTTAAGAATAAAAATAAACTATTTTTGGTCAAAAAACTAAAAATCTAAAAAAAATATAAAAATCTAAAATAATAATTATTTTTGTTGCCAGCTTAATCGAAAGCTGATTTTATAATTGCCGTTTTTAAATGGGTGTATAAGATAAATGTAATTTTATGTCACCATAACATTAATATGATCAAAGATATTATCATGCAAAATCCACGTTTTAAAGTTTTAATTCTCAGACTACCTGCTACTTTCCTATTCCTGTTTATTCAAATATGAAAAAACTTTACTTGTCTTTTTTATTAACTTTTAAAAAATTTTAAAAATTTTTTAAATCTTTAAATATCTCTTACAAAAATTGTTGTTCCTAAAAAATATAACTCAAAAATGTCAAAACACTTTTATTAAGAAATACATAACTTTAAAATTTTGAAAATTATAATTATTGTATACATTTTTACCTATAACAACATTTTGCAGGAATGTAACCAAACTACTAGCAAAATAAAGGCAATTGCGTTTTTTTTTCTCTATAAGCGTTCAATATTACACAAGGTGTCTCGTGGCAGATTTGTACTTTCAAACCTAAATAAAAGACGTAATAATTGACACAAAGTTTCGTAAAGAGCGCTGAGCGATAGAATGAAAATGCGGATATTTTTTTAAGGAGTGTGTGAACCAGGTCTTCAAAATTGAGCCTTGTGTTTTGCGCCACATGCTGCAGTAAGCTTGGTTCAACTAAGTTGTTTTCTTGACGAACTTTTTCCTTCGAATCCAACAGGGATTGAGGATTGTCATCATAAATCTTCTCCCTGAAGTAGCCTCAAAGAAATCGGGGGATATTTTTTTAAAGCAAATTTATCAAAATTCTGGCTGTATATGTAGTCGCCCCATCCTGTGAAAACCCCATGCATAAGCAGTACGACGTTGAGCTCTCAGGCTTGCCAAAATAGTTCCGTAATCATGCGTCGACATAACCCACCATTGACTTACGTCGCCTGGCCTTAGAAACTTAAAAAAATAGTCAAATTATCTCATGCGTGGTTAAAACACACCAAAAGTTTCTCTGAGGCAATGCAATGGTTGTTTCCTTGTCCTTTTAATTGAAAATAATCCTTATCTTTTTTTAAAAAAATGGAATGTACAGTTCCAATAGGCTTCAACATCGTTTTACAAAAATGTTTGCTAAAATCTTTCAGTTCCTTAACGCTTTAAATTTCAAAAAAATTAAAATGGAGATCGTATTTCTAAATATCATGAAACATCGCTGAGATCATGAAAAATCGCTGGAGATCGTATTTCTAAATATCATGAAACATCGATTTTTGTAATCCCAATAAGTCTGCTTTTTTTCATATTGAAAGTTGCGGATTTTTACGTAAACTTTTTTTAACCAGTTATTTGATTTCGGGAGTCCTTAAAGCAGCTGGGCCCCGGGCCGTTGCAGTGGCGCGGAATCTCTGCAGCCATGAACAAAATAAATTTACACTCGATCCATCAAGTATTCACCGAATACCGAACTTCAAAAAATTTGTCGACAAGCAATTATGTAAAAATCATATTACTCTTAAAAAGTGTCTCCACAGCGAACATGCGATGCTCACTCGACCACTGTGACATTGTGACTGACAAGCATGTATAATTGATAATTGCAATGGCGCTTCTCTCCATCCGCATCATTTATTACTTTTTAAAAAATATCGATTTACCACCAGACACCAGTATTTTTTATTGCTCTGTGTGGTTTTTAAAAGAAAAGTTTCAAATATTTATGTCCACACCACCTACATACGTGGTAGGGGTAATATGAATATATTTTTGAGCCGATTGAAACATGTCCGTGCGTTCATATGGCTGGGTGTCCATGTATTTTTGTAAAACACAGTGCAGATTAGAAGTTTTAAGCTTTTTTGATAAAACTCAGCACAGAAAAGTTTTTAAAATATATCACAAAGCCTGTTGTTTTTGGTAATGATCGGTGTATTTTTTAACATCATTGCCATACAAATGACCTTCCAAAATAAGAGTTTAGGCTATAACTGACACGAATACTAATTTACCTTCTAAAAATTTTTGCACATGTTTCTTAATTTATGCCAGTAATTGAACACAAATGTTATTGATCCATATTTTGATATGGCCCTCATAATTTTTGTATATTTTTTATGTTCTCCTCTCCACCGTTAAAAGCCAATAACGATTAGCATGGAACTAAAATCTCAAAATAAATTATTTTAAAGGAATTTTCTTACAAAACTTAATAAAAGTTATTAATTTTAAAGAAAATGACATGTGTTTACCGATTGGCTGGCAGTATTTTTTTAAAAATTTGAATAAAATTTAAATTTAAATAAGGTGCACTTATACTAGTCAAGTAGCTTCAATTTAAATAAATTAACGAAAAATTTCGATGGAAAAAATTCTGTCAACCTTATACGTATTTAAAAATATTTTTTGTAAAATATATTAGGATTTATGTTAAATGGACTTGCTCAAGTAATTTACTTTTACCTTAAGAAGAAAAAACAAATTTTTTATATGGTAAAATTAATAAATTATGTGAAGTTTTTCTAAAGCACAACCAAAGGTTTCCATGGAAAACCACTAAAATTTTAGTATTTTGTTTTCGACATAGAAAAACGAAAACATTTTATATGTTTCAAACTTTTTAATTAATTTGAGTCTTTTAACCCTGCTACTACGTTAGGGTCTTTTGATGACCCAAATCGTATTTAACGTTACCGTATTTCTAACTGGTAGAATATATTTGAAAGTTCTTACTACTCAGTGCATCAATTGCTGAAATATTTTGAATTCAATTAGTTTTATCACCATTTTACGCTTAGACAATTTTTTATTGCACGTATTTACACATATCATGTTCGGGTCATTTTATGACCCCCTGTAACTTTTGTAAAACAAATAATAAATATATAATATAATATGTCTTTATTATATGTTTTTTGCATTTTTTTTTACCTATTTAGTGTTTTATATGTCAACAAAATAAGAATGACCGATAAAACGCCAAAAAAAAATAACGTATAGCTGTAGTTGGTGAAATAACAACAGGTGGCAGCGAAGACCCAGCTGATTATTTTTTTTTTGAGATTCAAGCTCCCAAATTCCATCTGAAACAAGCAATTCTCTTTCTAAACTATGTTTCCCGATCTGTCGAACTTTGCCAAGCTCTATACATAAAATATGTAAGCAATAAATTTCTTTCCGAATTGCAATCACCTGGTATTATTTCACCCTGAAGAGAGTAAAAAAAACCTTTGTGCAGAGTCTTGGGCTTAACACCTCTCTGTTGTGAATACACTGGAATGCGTTTACCGTTATAATTTTTTTATTCAGTAACAATTAAGCCAAATACTTCTAGTTCTGTGCTAAACTTCAAAGTGATTAGTTGCTATTGTAAATCTAAGTTTATAGACGATAGATTTTGATAAAAAACGGAATCTAGATATACTGTAAGTATATATAATATTAATTTTCTCTAAATTCATACTAGTATTTATAAATTAAAATTATTTTTTGCATTTGCTTGGCCATAATGTCAGCGTGGACATATGACGCAGTATGACATTGGTGCATTCTTGAGTAATCTTGAAGACGATGCAAGTGATGATGGTGATGCTAATTTTGTACTTGAGGAAGACGAATGTTCATCTTCAGAACAATCCATTTCCAGTGACACAGAAGCCTTTAGTTCATTAACCGTAACTAATGGCACAGAATTTTTTGATAAAGATCGGATGATAAAGTGGACAACAATACCATCTGTGCGATGTGTAAGTCGTGCAGAAAGTGAAAATATTCTTCAAACAAAACCTGGAGTGACTTCTTACAGAAGCTATGAAAAGGGATATAATTCACTACAGCAGTTTGCAAGGAAGTGCTGTTTTCGAAAATTTTCAAGCTATAGATGCTATTGAGTTCGATGCTTACCTGGGACTTCTTATACTTATTGGTATTTATTTACAATATATTTTTTCTATTATAATTGTATAACGGACATATTAATCTTTTAGGAGTCTATAGGTCATACGGTGAAAGTGTAAACTCCCTACGTGTACTAGCATTTGACGACATGCAAAGAAGAAGATCGGAACAAAGAGGGGATAAACTTGCTCCTATTCGCACATTTTATGAGCAATGGACTCAAAATTTGCAACTGCTTTACGTTCCAAGTACTAATATAACGATTGACGAACAGCTTATTCCGTTCCGAGGTAGATGTCCTTTCAAAGTATACATTCCAAGTAAACCTAGGAAATCTAGCATGAAAGCGTGGATAGCAGCGGATTCTGACACCGCGTTTTGCTGACAATTTCAAATATACTTGGGCAAATATTGCATTGATCGACATATTGCATTGATCACAAGCCTTAAAAATATTTTTTAAATGTACAAATTCGAGTTTTTTCAATAAAAAAAATTAGGGGTCAAAATATGACCCGAGCATAACATGTGTATTTTTTTTCTAACATAGTAGCAGGGTTAACAAGTTAAGCATACATGTCAGAGTACACATAAAAACTTGCCATACATATAAGTATATACAACTTTGCTGTTTCTGTATGGATTTGAGTTTGTGTATGTGCTTTACAAAAAGTTATGAAATATTCTTTTATAAAGAATTTTTTGTTGATACTGTTAAGCTGCTCAGCCAAAATCTAAAATAAACTTTTAGGTCGTTAATTGACACAATGGTTTTGGTCGTTAGTTTTTCAATAAAAAATATTGAAAAAGTAAATGTTTAGCTAAAGATTTATTTAAATTTTTTTTTACTCTAACATTTTCATTTAACATATTAACCGCCAGTCTTACGAGAAGCTGTGCCTCATTTTCATTCTCAGAATCGTCCCACTGTCTTTCAACTTATCGTTCGCCTGGCTTTGTTTTTGCAGCGTACAAGTTATCAAATTATAAAGTTTCCAAATAAACATTTACACAAAAAATACGCCTAAGTAAAACTTACAAATTCTAAAAATTATAATATAACCTGGCACTACTTTTATTTGCCGTAAATGACGGTTGAAATTTAACATAAAGTAACTTTATGTTTTAAGCAAATGAAAAACCAAAAAATTATTTTCTTTTGCAAGAAAAGAGCATTATGCAACTGTGAAGATATTTTGTAACTTTCACATTTTGTAAGATATTTTAACAAACCTTTTCACAAATACAATTTTTTACAAGGGACTAAGCCTATTTAAATTTTTGATAATCCGTCAATACTTGCATATAACTCATATACAAATGTTTTGCCGGAATAGGCATTTTCTACTTTAGCTCCTTCAAATATTACTCTATTTTTTATATATGTCGATACGCACATGGTTTTCACTTACAAATTGTATAAATAAATATTATTGCGATCGTCCTATAATCCATAATTGGTCCTAAGCAAAAGCAAGACCTTCTAAGGTTAATTTGATTTAATCGAAATTAATTTTTTTAATCAAAAAGTTTGAAAAGGAGTTTAAAGGCCCCTAGTTTCTAAGTAACGTTTCTAAAATGTTTTAAAAAAAAGGTAAAAAGTTAAAACTAAAAAAATATTTTTGAATTTGCCAACTAAATATATAATAGAGAGTTTAGTCTTTTAACGTGACAAAATTAAAAAAAATAATCCTTATATACCGTGAAACTCATTTAAAATGTTTTTCTTTGCATTTTTTATAGTTAACGAAGTTGAAAATTTTTAAATAAAATTCATAACTTTTTAGCAGTTGTTTCTATAAAAACTACGTCTTTAAATTCTGGTTTTATGAAAAAAAGGTTTTTTAAACCAGCATTAGTTTTACCTTTCAAACATATTCCTAAAAAATACTCATCCCCTATCTCCATTACCTAAGGGGCTGCCTTATGAAATTTTTAAAAATTATTCAAAAACGCCATAAACTTTCCCAGAGTCGGCCTTAGAGAAATTAAGTATAGCACCGACCCTTACTATTTCCTCCTCCCAAACATATATCAACCAACAACATACGTACCCCCTGTCAACATCGTTTAAGGCGGCTCACAAACAAAGCTTCGGAAATTGTGATAAATCTCCCCATACAGCTTTCACAATGCCCGTGGATAGGTAAAATGTATGACTGACCACAACTTGTTTTTTCGAGAGCATGCCTACGCCCTATATTCATCTTTGAGGGGCGCAATACAAAATTTTAAAAATAAGCGTAAAAACCCCTACAACTTCCCCGGAGTCACCCAAAGAGGGTAAAATATGACACCAAGCCGTATTTAAAAATTTCAAATATTTGCTTAAAAAAGTTTGGGGCTTCAAAAGGCCAATTTCAATTTTAAGTTTAATACGGCCGAATATAGCGCTCTCACTTGTTTTTTTATTCAAAATATTGAAATATTTTTTCATCAAATGAGAAACTTATTTTCAAACTTACTTTTTGGTACTAAAATTTTATGTAAAACACAAAACATCTTCTTGCGTTTTTTGAAAAGTATAAATAATGGTTATTTTGCGAATCACCCAACTGACTTTTAAGGTATTTTTGATATTTTCTTAAATTGTAAATAACTCAAATATTCTTAAAATAAAATAGCTAAATAGATTTGCAAGGTTTTTCTTTTTTACCATCAAAAGTTTATCCTCATTAACATTAAATATTTCGATATAACAGAATGCAGTTTTAAATTAATTTAGGAGATGTAATTGCGATCTCATTTTATGTTTTCTATTTCCGACTCACCTTAAAACAAATTAACAGTCTTTTTAAAATACGTTCATGGCTGTATTTGCAGTTTAGTTTGTTAAATACAAAGTCAGTTATGGTATTGACCATCTGCATGAATGTGAAACGAATCGATTCGTTGTGGTTGGCTTACCATAATTAACTTTATGTAATAATAAATGAACTGTAACATATTTGCGGTTGTACTATGTGGCAAAATAAAAAAAAACAGATAAAAACATTATGTTTGAAGAAAACTTCAAAGTGAAAATATTCATTAGAATCGGTAAAAAAGGAATGGAAGGTGGTTTACTTAAGTTTGTTAAAACAATATTAATCGAATTATCTAGAAACATGTTTGAAGGTCTTGGTTAAGAAAAATAAAATTATGTTCATCAATGTATTCATATTTTAAAACAATTAAGAGCGCTGTATCCAACTGGGCCGAATCGTAGATACCCTTTAGTTAAAAAATATTTTTAATTTTTAGTTAGGGGTTTATGTCACATTTTAACCCTTTTAGAGGGACAGGAGAAGTTGCAAGGGTTTTTACCCTAATTGTTTTAAATTTTGTATGGCAAACCCCTTGGGGGGTGAAGATAGGGGGTAATAATGTTCTAGAAAAATGCTTGTAAAGAAAAATGAGTTGAATGGCTACTCGTGCATAATTTGCTGATTTTTGGAGCCCCAGAAGCAATATTTTTGCTAGTTAAAGTACCCACTGAGGTGGAAATGAACCTCATCTATCATTAAGATTTTGGTCGAGAAATCGTAAACTTCAGCCTTGAGGTTGAGGATGACTTGGGCTTAGGTAACACGTGTTTGACGGTCGACAGGCAGCAGCTGATGTACGAACTGGACTTTTTACGCGAACATGTGCAGGTCTTTGACCGAAATTCACCTTAGGGATGACTGGCTGATGTGTTATTGCGAAGTACGGCATCTAGTACATGTTTCTGGTAAAAGCTCGACATCCTTGCCAACAACGGCGATATTTTTGGCAAAACAGGCGCTTTTAGCCTGATACTCTTTGCACCGTCTCGTGTAATTCCATACTTTTCAAATTTGGTGGCCAAACGGTGCAGTGTTTGCGCAGTCAGTGCCGGATGACCGGGGAATCGGCCACGAAATTCGCGCTGCTCCAATACCACAAACGAATTGTTACGCAAAAAATAAACACGATTACTCCGTGTTCTTGGGGAGTGTATCGCTCAGTGGCGTATTCACTTGCATACTACATCTGTCTACTTCACAAATTTGACATTGGCCGTCATTTGCAAAAGGAATATTTTTTTTGGCCCATCTTGTACTAAATTGTGAATTAATACCGACAAACAAGCAGCCTTAAAAGGGTTAAAATCACGCTATTCAATCAGATTTGTAGAAAAAAGTAATCAAAAATTGGACTGTTTGAAAGGCCATATTGCTCGAAGCCGTTGAGGACGTATGCTGCAAATCATATTTGGAAAATAAATGCCTTAAAGTTATCCAATAGATTATAAAAGAAATTATTCCAAAAATACTATTATATTGTATTATTATTATTTCATGCAGCTAAAAAAAAACCCCCCGTATATTTATAAATGTAAACGCTGACAAAAAATGTTTATTTATTTATTTGATTAAAATCTTTGGATTTTTTTCCTAACAAATAATGCATTTAGCCGGCTGAAAGACCGTTATACAAGTTAAGGATTATTAAATGTTAGTTGAGCATAATTTATGTGTAAAATCATATCTTTGTCCTGTTCTGCTATCTCGAAAAAATTAAATTTTCAGTCTCTTATTGGAAAAAGCATTTGGTTCTGTTACAAGTTATCATATTTTTGTTAAGCGCTATTAAAGTCAAGAAAAATTTCAAAGATTTTTTTGCTCCAAAAAATTCCATTCAAAATGATTTAAAAATACTTTTACATATATTCTTTTACAATGGAATTTAATTTCCAATTTAAAAATATTTTATATCCAAATCAAAAATTTTGTTTTAAAATGTAAATAAAATTTTAATTAAAAATTTTTACTTTACAAAACTTTTTTTATACGCAGTTGTAAAATAGTTTGAAGAATTTATAATGAATGTGCATGCCTTTTCAGATGCCAAAAACCCCATTTAGGGACGGTTTTATTTTATTCAAATGGACACAGACTTCAATTATCTGAAAGACTTTTTTAAACAAGTATTTTAACTTTTTTGTTTGTGTTTGTAAAACTTCATTATTACAAAAACAAAAAAGAAAACTTTTTTTAACTCTACTTGAGACGATTCAAGTAAATTTTGACAATTACTGCCTGCATAGTTATGTACTCTTATCAGGGCTTTGTTACATTTTGACTTTCAAATTTGTATCCTTTTTTTGTCTAAAGTAGATTACAAGACTTCTAATGGCACTCAACGGTCCTAATGAACTTAAAGTAATGCAGCCACTCAAGCAAACTATTGTGCTGATATCTAAATTGTATTTGTTGTTGCTCTTGTTGTTACATTTGTTACCACTTGTACGAATAATCATTACGATTTGGCCTAAATGAGATGACAATAATTTAGTTTCTGTTGATAACGATGATGAAAGTCAAATGTTTTGGTTGTCTTTTTTTTATTATTTAAGTAGTTGTGGTTTTGTTTAAACTGATGATATTTCCAATGTCGTTGCCGTAGCTGGTGTAATCATTGCTAACAACAAAGCGGAACATTAGCTTTTCCATTATGCTATATTTTATTTTTGTTTGTTTGTCTCTATTACTTTTACTGTAACAATTTTATCAAATGTAATGATTCTAATTTTCTATGTTGCTAATGATAATGTTGATGCTGATAATGAAGATGTGTTCTAAAAGTATTATGTGATTAGAAAGGTAAAGTCAAGATGTACCAGATGCCATTGGTGATGATGTTATTTGCCTAACATGCACTTTCGTTTAAAACAAAGAGAAAAAAATAAACACGTTTACACACAGTACAGAACATCTTTTTAGAACATATAACGTAGCGTTATATAAAAACACGTTACATTCAAAGTAAACACTTGTGTTACTCTGTGTAAGTATGCTTAAAGTACAACTGAAGTAGTATAAGATGTTAGAACTGAGACTGGCAACATCTTGTGTAGCAACATTTCACTTCATAAAGCAAAGTTGTAAAATTTAAGGCAAAAAGTTCAAACAAATTAAAATATATTTGGTATATTCACATACTTACACTCCTACATACGACAGACACGGCATGTAGGTAGATTGGCTTAAAAAAAGTGTAGCTTTTTTATACTGAAAGAAGTGCGCACAAGCTTACACAAATATATGCGAGGATATGTTAAGAATTTAGTGTAATGAACAGTAAAATTTTTAAAAAGTAACATATACTCTGATAACTGCATCTACAGGGTGTCTGGTGGCAGATGTATATTTTCAAACCTTAAAGATTCCAAGTTTGTTTTAAAATTTGTGAACTAGACAGAAGTAGAGTACAAGTGAACGAGCCAAGGAGTAGTACACTCCCCAAGCACGCGGAATAATCGTATCTATTTTTTTGCGTAACAATTTGTGACTTAAGTTGACACTTTTTGGTCCACCTTGTATCGTTATAAATAATTTATGTGGGTAAAATATATATGTGTAGGCTTGTTACAAAAAAAAATTTTTTGAGTTGAGAGTTGGCAGAGTCCTCGATATGTCAGGTAATATAATGTATATTAAATTATACACTTAACCCTTAAGAAAAAAGTTTAAGTCAAAAGCTACCAAACGGGGAAGTGGACTGGTCCAAGACTATTGACGTGACGGTTTCTAAGGGTAGGGACTGCTTCTAGTTCTTGCACTTTATATGAAAAGAAACTTGCACCTTTACATTGCGTTGTCATTGGAGGGGGCAATTGGTTCAAAACCAACACCTCAGAACGGGTTAGAGGCCAATCCTATATAAGCAAATTTTGCATTAATTGTTTAAGATCCTTTTCAATCTACTTTGTTTATATTTATATTTGTGTGTGTGTATATATAAACAGATGTATGTTCATGTGTAGGAAGCAGTATTTCTAGTTTATTCCAAAACCTTTTTAACACCTTTTAACCAGTTACTTGATGTGTGCCTTTTTAACCGATGACGACCAATAACTTTTGTCTAATTCATGTTTTGTACCTGTAACAGGACGAGTACGCCGGCTTTAACACGTTTCAAATTTATTTAGTATATTGTCGGAAAGGTGATTATGCAAAAAGAAGCACGGTATATTACCCACTCTTGTAAAGCAATTTATTAAAAAAAAAGATTTTTAAAATAAATTAATAATATTTATAAATACATACGTTCCTAAGATACTAAAGCATCTTCTTAGAACCATAAAATCAAAATAATTTTTTCATTTGTTGTGGTAAGGGTGGCACAGTAACTTTATTTATTTTGACACATTATCCAAAATATTTTGATTAATGATTTTTACAAGCTTCAATACATATTTCTTATCACCACCATCAACACATATAAGAAATGTACCCCAGTTTATACATATACATATATAGAAGTACATATATATACGTTGGCTTATTAAAAAAAAATCACTTATCTACCGATTTTCGAGTAAATTAAACTGTCTTCCATCTTAAGTGTTCATCATAATAAATTAAGATGATTAATAGACTTTGCTGGCTTTGCTTTCGTTAAGTCATTTTTAAAAATATATTTATCTTAATAATTTAATAACGCTCATATACTGCATATGTATTGAAATAAAATAATGTGGAAAAAGAAAAAAATTAAATTTCAACATACAAAATAACAAACCCGTTTTAAAGCTGGGTATTTCTAAAAATTATAATTAAAACAATTGATTAAGGGACACGGTTTGGAGTTAAACGTAAGAAGCAAGGGAAAAATAATAATAATTGGTCAATCTTAATCAAACCCTTATATACGAAACCTCTTAAATGGTGGCATTGCTAATTAATATTATTATTATATTTACTAGAAATTTTAGCCCCACTTTGTTTCAGAGATTAAAATATTATTTTTAACCAGATACCGTAATAAATGTAAAAAAATTATTCAATACATGATAATAAATTTTTTGATTTAATTTCTGTTTTTTTAATAATTATTTTAATAAAATCCAGCAATAGAGTCATTTGTCACTTTTTTTATTTTCTAAAAATATAAAAGTAAAAATTAAAATATAATTTTTTGTTGCCAAAGAAATAAAAACCTGAAATTAAAAAACACTTGATTTTTAAAAGATATATTTTGATTCCATCAAAATGGTGTAGTTCGCTTGACTCAATGGTGTTTCCTTATGGCTGTTTGTTTTTATAACCTTCACATAAGTGAAAAGGGTATTGTTAACGCCAAAAAAGGGCTCACCTTACGTTGGCCTTAATATTGATGATGGGTTAATCTTATTAAGATGGTCGTATATGAAGACTGAAAGTTATACATATCTCGCTTTCTCTTTTCCTCATAATGCCTAATTGTACCGGTTAACCCGCTAAAGGGTCTAAGATGTCGTTTCCGTTTTATTATTAATTTATTAGTGATTCGTCATTCTAACAAAAAGGTAACATAAAATCCAATAAAATTTGAACTATCAAACACTAATATATTTGGGTCTTATTCTTTATTTCCATTTCTGTTAATTTCAATATTTATGTAAACTATTTCGGAGATAACAAAATATATTCTTATTTTGTTGTGTCGGCTCCGAGAGTAATCACATTTCTCATCCAGATTCCCCTTTCTGACGGAGACATTGGTCCTTCGAACCGGATTAAAAGTGAACAATTCTCGGAGATTTCTTCATTGGGCTTTATTGAAAGACAAATCTTTCCACATACCTACATACTATTCCAGTCACTTGCATTATTCCACGTAACAAAGAGGTACGTCTTGTATTTGCGTTCGGTAGAGATTTAGTCTTTAAAGTGCATTTATGTTCAAAAGGGTTTATTAAAAATATTAAAAAAAAATATATGAAGTAACCGATAAGTTTAAGCGGTGAAACTTGAAGGAAATCGAATATTTAATATTAAATATTTAAATATGAAAGTAAGGAAAAATAAAATATGGATCAGAGAAACTAACGAAAAGAAAGTTAAGACCCCGCAAATGAAGTTCTTATTTTATCCACTTAAGAGAGCGTATTGTTAAAACAGGATAATTCCAAGAGAAAATTTTAAACATACGTTCATATATACATACATTAAAGCAAAAACGCGCCAAAACCTTTTAAGAAAAAAAACTCTACACGAGTATGTACCGCAAATATTTATGTATATAAATTATATACATAAATGTATTTAAAGAAAAAATATAATGAATTTTTGGACTTACTGGATAGGTAATGATCTAGGAAAAAACCTCCACAGTTCGTTTTTCTGGATTAAGAATTTTGCTTGGGTTAATGCTCACTCTCACTTGCTTCCTTATTATTTTCTTTTAACCAATTTAATCTTTGTTCTCTTTTTTTGTTATTTTATTTTACATTGTATTATTTTAATTTACTACCTGTTTCTTTTTTTTTTTCTTTTTAAATATTTTTATTATATTAATATTTGTATTATTTCAATTTAATACTTGTTACATATCTATATATGCATAGGTATGTACCTTATGTACTCTTATTTCCATATTTAACTTCCAGTGGTGTGTTCCAGTGTTACCGTAAGACCTTTACAGAATCAACAAAATGCTAAAAATTTTAGTGTGCAGCCGTTGTGAACAATTACGTCTTCATATTTTAAATAATTGATTATCCTTTCTTAAGCGGTTATTGGTATTTTTTTTCTTTCTTTTTCAAATAAAGGTGATCTTAAACATTGCGCACGAATATAAGCGTACATTTTTGTATATAATTTTTGAGCGCGCTAACAAAAAGGGAAATAAAACTAAAGTTCTGTGTATTGGTCAATCGGCAACACTAGTCTATGTATTTCTTCACTTGAAATATTTGAAGTTCTACAATAGGACAGTTCATAGCCTGAAGATTATTAACCCCTCAATAATTATTTTCATTTACTTTTTATTGAACCTATTCAATAACATTACAATCACTACGATACAATCGCATTGTTATTCCATAATTCTAAAGCATAAAATTCCTTGGTTTTTGATTTCAATTTTACTATTCAAAAAATTTTTTTATGTATCTGTCGCCGACTGGTGCTTCGTAATAGGCTCTTCGTTAAATTACGTGAGCTAAGAAAATTCCGTATGTTACCACACTTCCTTTACAAAATATTTTTATAATTCAAAGCACATGCACTAGTGCGTGAACAGTCCTATTACTGTGTAAAAGAAAAGAAAGTGCCTTTGTTGGTTTCCAGTAAATAAAGGTTACTGAACTTTATTTATATTACGTAGCTAAACACCTGACATTCACGTCAGTTACATAAAAGAGTCCACTCTCGTATCAAAACAGAAAATTGAAGGTATTGATTATTTTCTGGTTTTTTTTCTCCTGTTAATACCACTTGTTGAGTTGTCTAACTTAATTTGAACTTATTTGTTGGGTAAATTTTTTTCAATCTTCTCCCTTCACTTAATGAATTATTATCAATTTCGTCTACTTCAACCTCGGTACCCTATTTACTGAATAACGTAAATTTCACTTAAAATTAAATTCTATTCTAGTGATTATTTCATTTCGGGTGATTTTGATAAACAAAACACAAAAAGAACTCAAAATGTCCTTAGACCATTTTATCCGCTTAAGCGATAGCATTGTCGAATTTGAGGCTGACATTAACGATAATAAATACCCTGTTACTTCTTGTCATGCCCTTGAAGTGCATCAGGATGAATTAAAGACCACGTGGAGTCGAATTAAGACAACCTATGAAAAATTCCTACTAGAGGCGGACAAAGAATCTGCCAAGACTGATGACCCAGTCAATATAGAATCTGTTAAAGAAAAATATAAGAGCACGTACACAACATTCTGTAATTGTTTGACAAAATTAGCCGAGCTGTCCGACGATCTTCGGCAACCGTCGACTTCTCATCTACGTTTACCAAACAATACTGCGCATCCCGTTTCTATAGATTCACATAATCTTCACTTGCCTCCTATAGAGATCGAAAGCTTTGGTGGTGATTATGCTTCATGGCCTACTTTTCGCGACATGTTTCAGGCTGTCGTGTCTAATTCCAAAGCTAGCAATGTTGAGAAGTTGTTCTATTTGACGCAAAAAACAAGAGGTGAGGCCAGAGAGATTGTTCAGAAGAGTCCGCTTACCAATCAGGGTTTCGAAATGGCTTGGAAAAACTTGTGTCTGCGTTTTGAGAATAAACGAGTTCTAGTCAATGGTCAATTGAAGATGCTCTTCAATCTCCAGTCCATAAATTCTGAGTCCAGTGAAGCGTTAAAACAATTACAACTAAATATAACCTCCTGTATAACCATTCTCAAACTTTATAACATTGATGTTGCTAGCTGGGATCCGATATTTGTATTCACATGCACAAGTAGACTACCCGAAAATACGTTGACATTATGGGAGCAACAGTTAAAAGACAAAACGATGATTCCAAAATGGTCTGAGTTAGACGAATTCCTTACAAATCGTTTTAGGACATTAGAATCGGTCTTAGAAATTCGGGGATCACCTAATTCTAAGAACTGCGGTACAAAACCAAAACCAAACTTCTCTTCCACCTCTGATAAAAAAGTTCACAGTTTTCAAGCAAACATCACTAAGCTAGAGTGCCAAATGTGTCCCAAGGAGAGTCACACCATACGCAAATGTCCTATTTTCTTAAAAATGAGTTATCCAGAAAGGTTAGAGGAAATTAAGAGAGAAGGTTTTTGCCTAAACTGTTTTTCTAAGACCCATAGCGTAAAAAATTGCACAAGCAAACATAGTTGTTTTAAGTGCCAAAAAAGACATCATACTCTTTTACACAAAGATAGTGAGAATCAAAATCAAACGTCTGATGCACCCGGCACTAGTACTGCGCAAAAACTTAATCCTAATTCTACACCCTTTGCGCTTACTAAATCTTCAGTAATACAGTCCGCTAATAATTTTGGTTCTAGCGACATACAATCTTGTTTCGCTATGAATGCTAAGGGTGTTTTATTGGGCACCGCATGGGTCACAATTTGTCAGTTAGGCATGAAATATCAGGCGCGGGCGTTAATAGATTCTGGATCTGAAGGCACCTTTATTTCAGAACGCCTATTTAGCCTCCTAAAACTACCTTCTCAGCCTACAAGTGCGCAAATTTCTGGATTAAACCATTCTATTTCTGCAAAAGTTCAGCAGCAATGCTCATTGGTGCTTGGCTCATGCCGGGACGATAACATTGCACTTCCGATTACAGCACTTGTGGTCCCCCAACTCTCAAATAATTTACCATCACATTCCATTCCACCGTCAAAGGTATCAAATATTCCGGACATTCCATTAGCTGATCCAAAGTTCTACTCTAGTTCAAAGATAGATATTCTGATTGGTGGAGACATTTTCCCTTCTGTCATTTGTCCAGGCATAATTCATAATGTTTGTGAGTCACTTATCGCTCAAAACACTATCTTCGGGTGGATTCTCACTGGGCCAATTTCTAACAATACTAGCCCAACACACACTATAGTATCAAACTTTTGTGAAATATCTTTGGACAAAGCAATTTCTAGATTTTGGGAGGTGGAAAATCTTCCAAGGAAGAACCTTTTATCCCAATCTGATCAAGCTTGTGAAGAATTATATACCCGTACAACAAAAAGAAACTTCGATGGTCGATACATAGTATCGCTACCTTTCAAAGACGGATTTCCAAACAAAATAAGTTTAGGAAATTCTAGGTCCAGTGCAATGGCACAATTTTTCCGAAACGAGGCAAGATTAATTCGAAATCCAAGCTTAAAAGTCGAGTATGATAAAGTGGTTCAGGAATACGAAGACTTGAATCATATGGTTAAAGTTGCGGCACCCTACAGCTCCGAAGGTGCCGGAGACTATTATTTACCACATCATGCGGTTATAAAGCCAGAGAGTGTTTCAACAAAGGTTCGTGTGGTCTTCAATGCGTCAGCTCCTTCATCTAATGGACAAAGCTTGAATTCTTTGCTCCACATTGGGCCGGTTCTGCAAAATGACCTTCCGCTTTTGATTATTAAATGGCGTTTTTATCGGTACGTGTTCAATGCCGACATTCAAAAGATGTACAGACAAATTCTTGTCAATCCAGATCATACTCCTTTCCAAAGAATATTATTTCGAAGCAGTCCAGGTAACCCGATTTGCGATTACGAGTTAAAAACGGTTACGTTTGGGGTAAACTGTGCACCGTATTTGGCTATTCGCACCTTATTGCAACTAGCTGATGATGTAAATTCCATTTTTCCAATGGCGAGTAATATTCTCCGAAACTCGATGTATGTAGATGATGTCTTAGCAGGATGTCATACAAAATGTGAGTCAATCCGAGCAAAATTCGAACTTGTGCAAGCTTTAGATTCCGCTGGGTTTGTGTTAAGAAAGTGGACATCAAATTCCAAGGAAATTATAGAGAATATTCCACCAGATCATTTACTTAATGAAGATTTCCTAAAACTGGAAGATAGAAGTTCCGCAAAAACGCTTGGCATACGCTGGAACGCGTGCTTAGATGAATTTTATTTTGTTGCAAATCCATTCCCAGAAATAAAAGACTACACGAAAAGAAAAGTACTGTCCGAAATTGCAAAACTATTCGATCCTGTTGGTTGGCTAGCTCCTTGCATTATAATGGCAAAAATTCTGATGCAAAAAATATGGATGGATGGTACTAGCTGGGACGAAGTTCTTTCTCCAGATGCCCTTAATCAGTGGAAAGTATTCCAGTCCAAGTATTCAGACATCAATAAAATCCGTATTCCTCGATGGATTGGTTATAGTCCAAATACCAAAATCCAATTCCATGGCTTCTGCGATGCTTCTGAAAAGGCATACGCAGCGGCACTTTATATTCGAATATCCGATTTAAATTCCACATCAACCCACCTTATTTCATCCAAAACAAAAGTAGCTCCTATTAAAACACTGTCTATTCCCAGATTAGAACTTTGTGGAGCCGTGCTTTTAGCCGATATGATAGACAATTTGCTCCCAAGATTAGATCTCGACAAATATTCTTATTCCTGTTGGACCGATTCCACAATTGTACTATCATGGCTAGCAAAACCTCCATGCTGCTGGCAAACATTTGTAGCTAACAGAATAGCAAAAATCACACAAATAGTACCTTATTCTAATTGGAGGCACATAAATTCTGAGGAAAATCCAGCTGATTTTGCTAGTAGAGGCTTATACCCAGAATATTTATTGGACAATAAATTGTGGTGGCTCGGACCCCATTGGCTTAGGGCACCCGAGACAGAATGGCCAAACCCTCATCCAAATAACCTTAACACAGACTTAGAAAGTAAAGGGCTACAGGTACATTTTTCCTATTTTTCAGACTTTGAAGATATTTTAGGGCGATTTTCTTCCTTCAGTAGAGCAATGCGAGTTATGACATATGTCTATCGGTTTTTCTATAGAAGCCATCCACGACATCGTTTAAGTTTCTTAAAAGATACTCTCATACTTTCTCAATCCGAAATAAGTTGTGTTCGAAATCATCTAATTTCTATATGCCAAAAGGCGTGCTATCCAAATGAGTACAAAGCTCTTTCAGCTAAGCACGGTATTGCTAAAACCAGCACTATTTTAAGTTTAAATCCCTTTCTTGATGCGGAAGGAATAATTCGTTCATGCGGTCGACTGGAATCTGCGCCGGGATTGACCTATGATGAACGACATCCAATAATTCTTCCATATAGCTCCAGCTTCTCGCGGCTGTTGGTACAATTTGTTCATAGCATAAGTCTACACGGGGGTAATCAACTAGTTTTGCGTCTTTTAAGAACTCAGTATTGGATTCCTAAGGCAAAAAACCTAATCAAAACTACGATTAACAAATGCAAAACATGCGTAATATATAAAAGCAGATGTCAAAAACAGCTTATGGCAGCCTTGCCAACTGAGAGAGCCGAAATAACTCGTCCTTTTGCGCATGTAGGCATCGATTTTGCAGGACCCTTCGATATCAAAAGTTACTCCGGTAGAGCATGTCGAATTTCTAAGGGATACGTTTGCGTATTCGTGTGTTTCTCGGTAAAGGCAGTTCATTTAGAAGCCACATCCGATTTATCTACTCAGTCATTCCTGTCAGCTTTTAGCCGATTCGTCTCCCGTCGAGGATGTCCATTACAGATTTATTCCGATAATGGTACAACATTCGTAGGTGCTTCCAGAACCTTGTCAAGAGAATTTCTACAAACTTCCCAACAGCGCATTCTGGCTGATTATGCTCATCAAAATATCTCGTGGAATTTTATTCCAGCTGGAGCTCCTCACATGGGAGGGCTTTGGGAAGCTGGAGTCAAGAGTTTCAAGACTCATTTTCGCAAGATCGCGGGATGTTACAAATATACCTTCGAAGAATTTACAACTTTATTGTCCAAAATAGAGTCGTGTCTTATTCCAGGCCTATTTCTCCTATTTCTACCGATCCAACTGATCTGTGCGCTTTGACACCAGGGCATTTTCTTATCGGATCACCAATTTTAGCCCCTGTTGATCCTCTAGTTAATGAATCATCTATTTCCTTAATAAACCGATGGCAAAGAATTAAACTAATATCTCAAAATCTTTGCTCCCGCTGGAAAAATGAGTACTTAAAAGAATTAAATAAAAGAACGAAATGGCAGAGACCTGAAATAAATCTTCAAGAGGGTACTCTGGTAGTGATCAAGGACGAAAACCTCCCAGCGAACTCGTGGCGGCTTGGTCGAATTACTAAAGTCTATTTAGGTCCGGACAGCCGAGTGCGAGTTGCAGATATTAGGACTCAACGCGGATTAGTAACAAGACCTATCGTCAAGCTTATAATGCTACCCACCGACTAAACGATTCTCCTTCTTAGATAATATCTTTCTTTCTTTCAGCTCATCATGCCTAAAATTTCCCCAAATAAATCAACCATTAAATCTAAACCACGAGGACTACCCGCAACATACAACACTTTTCCTTGTCGTATCTGTAACCGACCACACCCACTCCGAATGTGCCGAAAATTCTTAGCCATGAACATCTCTGATCGTATACGTGTCGTCCGCGAAAAAAGGTACTGTTCCAATTGCTTGGCACATAATCACTCACAAGGCACTTGTTTTTCTCAGCATGGCTGTAAGCATTGCCGCAAGTTCCACCACACGTTACTACATGTTAATCCTAGATTAGCTAAAGACCTTTTATCTTCGCGTAATCAATCTGAAGTTCGTTCGGTTTCTCCCAATCAAGGGCCATCTACCTCTTCCACGGCACGAAATTCCTTAAAAGCTAACAAAAAATCCTCTACTGATCAGATTGCAAATTCTTTGACAACGATTATACGTCAGAATACCCTCATCCTCCTTCCCACTGTTTTAGTAAAAATTGGATCCAAAACTTTACATGCTCGTTGTCTTTTAGATTCCGGGTCATCAATCAGTCGCGTTTCTAAAAAATTTATCGATAGTGTAGATTTAACGGCCTATACACTACGCGAGGAGACTATATGTCCGATCGTTTTAAAATCGAGATACGATTCAGCTTCAAAGATTGAAGGCACATTTCGCGTTGACAATCGCATTACGATACAAACTCCCCGTCAATCATTACCAGAATCCTATAAAAGCAATTTTCGAGATCTCTTTTTAGCAGACTCCAAATTTTACGAATCCACCGGCATTGACATAATAATTGGAGCTGATCTTTATCCAAAAGTCATCTGTCAAGGAGTATTTTCCAGAACCGGTTTTCCAACAGCACAAAGTACCATATTTGGATGGACCATTTATGGTCCGTGTGTTTTATAATAACCCAAAATAAATGCACTTTTTTTAGGCAAACGCACGCAAAACAAAACGTATTTAAATATCCCATATTTACATTTAACTAAATCTTGAATATTATTTTACTGAATACTTTGAATATTATATTACACATTTGAATAAGTATAAATGTATTTTAAAATATTAAAGCCAATAGGCATAATTTTCATAATTTTATCTTATATTTATTTTTCTTTAAGTAATAAACTTGAATATTAATTTGTGAATTAAATTGAATTCAAAATAGTGTTATTGAAATACTTGTATACTCTAAGAGCGACATCTTGGAATTCCCCTAGCTATACTATTTAACCTCTCTTCTTGCATATTGTGCAAGGCGGGCGGCAATGTTAACGCCAAAAAAGGGCTCACCTTACGTTGGCCTTAATATTGATGATGGGTTAATCTTATTAAGATGGTCGTATATGAAGACTGAAAGTTATACATATCTCGCTTTCTCTTTTCCTCATAATGCCTAATTGTACCGGTTAACCCGCTAAAGGGTCTAAGATGTCGTTTCCGTTTTATTATTAATTTATTAGTGATTCGTCATTCTAACAAAAAGGTAACATAAAATCCAATAAAATTTGAACTATCAAACACTAATATATTTGGGTCTTATTCTTTATTTCCATTTCTGTTAATTTCAATATTTATGTAAACTATTTCGGAGATAACAAAATATATTCTTATTTTGTTGTGTCGGCTCCGAGAGTAATCACATTTCTCATCCAGATTCCCCTTTCTGACGGAGACAGGTATATACAAGATTGTCATTCCTTTGCAATTTATTTAATATCCATCTGCAACTCCAGATCCTTATAGATAGGGAAGTGGATAACTCGATGTTATTCTGTAGTTATGGCTGATCTCAACTTTTTGAAGCCACTCGATGTCCGTAGGTGTAACCAACGGTAGATCCGTAGGTGTAGCCAAACTTTTAGAAGTTTCTGCAAAAAACCGATTCAAATCCAGCAAATTCGCCAAATAAATGACCAATATATAAGTCAAAAGACTTCCTCTATTTATTTCTATTAATTTTAAACACAGAAACTTCTACAACTATTTCTATTTCTTTAGATATTTCTAAAGCATTTAAAAGAGTCTGGCATGGTGCGCTTTTGCCTTGGCTTGCTGTCTTTTATGTCGGTTGGAAACTTTTGCAGTTTATATCATGTTTTCTCAGAGATTGTACTATATGTGTTGTTATAGATCAGATCTCTTCCAATGAGCTTAGAGTCAATTCTCTCCTACTCTATTCCTTATCTTTCTTAATGACCTCCTAGGTCAGACTTCTAATCCTTTATATTTATTTGCAGACAATAGCAGCATACATCATTCATATTCATTTGGCTACAGGCCTAACTCTTTGGATATTGAGGTTATGAGGCAGAGTATGAATGACACCCTCAACCATGATCTGGTGCTAATCTACGATTAGGGCCGTGTGAATATGGTCGACTTTAATGCCCGTAAGACCCATTGTTACCTTTAAACACATAAGCGCACGTTGGACTAAGCTGCATCGTCTGTTTTAATGGCTGGTTTAAGTATTGAGAAGAAAGAAACTCTTGATGTTCTGGGCATGAAAATCTAGTGCGATGTTTGCTGGACAGAACACGTGTCGAAGGAAGCGACCGAAAGTCTTGTTTTCTTAAAGAGGTGTAAGAATTACTTTACGTTATCTGATCCTCTCAATATTTATATCACCTACATTCGAGCAAAGATTTAATATAACTCTAATGTTTAGGCAGGGGTTCCAAAGTCGCAATGTGGGACGTCTTTCACTTTTTTATCAATACTGGGAATGTGCTACGAGGAAATCAGAGAACTTGTTTCTGAAACCCGCGCTTTTTTGGCGTGATACACGTCTTTTAAGAAGAGCTCACCCATTTGTAGTCAACTGGCCACTGGATCGCACTACGTTAAATGGAGAGAAATTATTCTTTAATCGCACAGTCCCTATATGGAGCAATCGACTTAAATATGTAGTTTCTGTCACAGTTAATATTGAGAAATTTAAATCAAATGTCTACAAATACTATTCCCTTTATCCTCCTCTCTATAACCTATTTTTCTGATACCAACACGATACAATGCATGTATAGGGGGCCATCCCCTGAGTGCCGGCTTTTATCGAAAAAATTACCCCCAAACGGGTGCAATGTAAGACGGACTCTCATTAATTTTTGCTCCCCCAACATTGTTTTGAAACATATTTACCCTCCAGCCTCTAAAAGGGTTGCCATTTAAAATTTAAAAAAATTTAATTAAAACCCCCTGCAACTTCCCTGGAGTCGCCCTTAGAAGAATAAAATGTTTCACAGGCCACATATAGCTTTCTCTCCCAAATATGTTCCTAGAACATACATACCTCCAATCTTCAGCACCTAACAGATACAAATTTTCAAAAATTAGAGTAAAAACTCCTACAAATTCGCCCGAGTTGGACTTAGAAGAATAAAATATATCACAGACCCCCATTAGTTTCTCAACTCAATCAATTTTTGTTAAAATCACATTACTTTTATTGAAATCAATATTAATCCATTTATTACAGAAAAATATGTAAAGTTTAATGTTTTTGTAATAAAAGTAAAAGTTGTTTTGTTACTTTCTATTTTTAGCTTAATGTTAAAAAATAAAAATCATAAAATTTTTGTCCAAAAATTCTAATTTTTTATAATTTTGGGCCATATTATTTTAAACCGTTAAGAGCTAAAATATATATTTTTACAATTTAAAAATAGTTTTATTGTTAGTCTTTTGGGGATCTCTTTATAAAATCAAATAATTAACCCCCCCATAAGCTATGATACAAATCTCATATTAAAAAAAACTTATCCAGAGAATTTTTAGTTTAGACTGTTTTTTGTAATTAAAACATCATATTATGACCCATTAAAAATCCCGACCAATGTTGAAATTTGTTGCATAGTGTAATTATAATGTATAAGAAAGGGATTACAATGAGTATTAATAAAATGAAAGTTAAAAAATTTTTTTGAAGTCTTCAGCCGGAATCTTTAGTTTTTTTTATCCGAATGAAGAGATATCAATACAGTCATAACAAACATATGAAATTCCAAACTCGTGTTGTATAAGTAGGTCCTTAATTTATTTTCCTAAGCTAATTGTTTTAGAATAAGTAAATTTTACTAAAAAATTTATATAATTTAATTTGCTTCTTTTTGGCCTCAATTAAGGACCATAGAATACAATTTCTTATTGTTAAAATAACAAACAAATGCAAGAAAATAAAAAAAAAACACTTTTTGTCAGTTTGGTTTGGGAAAATATTAAAAATATTTGTATGTATTAGTAAACCTTTAAACATAATCTTTCTCTTAATAGCTCCTTATTTAACATATATTGACACGAATTTTAAAATGAGGCCAAAAATTAGCATAAAAAACTAGTTTTTTCGTCTATTAGATTAACACTAAACTCAATATTGGACAAAAACATAGAGATTTAAATGGACTTATTTAATGGCAGGGTGCAGGGGTGTAAGGAGTTTCTCCTGATATAAAAAATACTGTTCTTGAGTAGGAAACAGTTATTTGGCTTGCACTCAAATATTTTTGATAATAAAAATCATAGTTACTGAGAAAAAGAAATAAACTTTTATAGGTTTTTTCCTAAAAAAAGACTAGATATTTTTAGCTTAACGGTCTTATCTCGGTCAGTTTTTGCAGAGTATATTTTCGGAAGCTTGATAACGATACCGATACTTGAATTGTATCCGGGAACTTGTTTTCAATACACTCGCTTCACAAAATAGTATGCATGTTTTTTTTAGTTTCTCTCTATTATATACTTTTTGAAATATAGAACATAATAACGTGTAAGAAAAAAATATCTATCTTTTTTTGTTGCTCTGAAACGTTGTTGTTTTTTTGACGGTAAGATATCCATAAAAATATCTCGTATATTGGTTTTATGTACTCCCTGAATTAGCACGAGCATTACAAGGTTCCTTCGGGCAACTGTTTTAAGGGTTATGGTTGAGTTTAAGAAAATAAACAAAAATCTGATCTTAATATTCAAAAGCTATATGCGTTAACAAAATATTAAAATTTATATTTGTTGTTCTTTTTTTCCACCCACTGATGGCTTAAAATATAAAATGCGGTTTTTGTTAACTACAATGATTCCAATCATAACTTTGCTTAAAAGGACTTGGGTAAGTATGTTTTGTCAATAATGAAATAAGTGTTTTATTATGGGAACAAGTCCGTACATACGATAAAACATATAAAACGTGCTATAATATATATGCATTCAAGTACATGCATACATGCTTATGTAAGTATGTACATATATGTATATATATATATATGTAAAAAATATATGTATATATGTAAAAATATGTTTTAAAATATTGTGACTATTTTTTTTTAAACGTTGTTGATGATGACGTTGAAGATGGTAAAGATGACTGCATTGTCGCACGTAAAATAGCTTATCACGTGCCACAACATCAAAGCCCTGGCTTTATAAGTCAAAAATAATAACAGTGTAGGAACAACACGTATTTGAGAATGTTATTTTGCAGTTTACAATTTTAAACTGTAGCATAAGTGGTATTAAAGTATACACAAATACTCGTATGTTCATGCGCTTACAAATTTACAAAAAAAAATTTAAGTGACATAACTAGGAACACTGACGTTACAAAAACAACAACAAAACGCACCCTCTGCTTTGGTTGCTTGGCATCAACTTGCTCAAACATCGCTTAAAAATACTCAATCTAAAGAATTTCTTTTCCGATTTTATAAAACAAAAAAAAAACATTAAAATATAAAAGGACCTTCTGTAGTTTTACAACACAAGCACTAAACAAGTTTATGGTATAAAGTTAAAGTTAAAAAAGTAAATAAAATAACAAAATAGATAGATAAGTTAGATAAGTTAGATGTAAATGGATGCATGCATGGAAAAGAGCTCAAATTTGTGTACAAGACTATACCTTAGAATGTTAAAATGTAATATGACATAATGCGCATACCGTTTACAATCGAAAAAAAATTGGTTGTATATGAGCAATTCTATTATGATGGCATTAAAAATTTTACAAAAATAATTCAATGATTTAAAACTCGTAACATAAAACGGAAACAGTTCCCAAACATGGAATGTATTTAATTATTTTAATAAACATTAAAAAAATTTTTTTTGTGCTGCTAGGCTGTGACGGTCGTGATTTTAAAAAGTTTTTTTAAAGAAATTTTTGCTTAGAATTGTATTGTAAAAATCTTATAGACAACTCGCCCAGCTTCCTGTAGAAAATGTTAATAGTAAAGCTGTAGTGATTCACTTTAGGCTTTGTCACCAGTACTATCGACTAGCTTTACCGCAGACAATCCTTTTTCTATTAAAATGTAACATGTTCGTGTCGTTTCGAATGCATTAGTGTTATAAGTACTCCCTTACTTAGTAATCAACTTGGCGACGCACAGTGCTGTGTCCCATAGACAAAAATACAATAAAAAAAATGTTTTATATTGTAGATAAAAATATATAGGTCGACAGATAACAATAATTTTTAAATAAATTTTAAAGAATTTTTTCGATTTAGCTCTTTTTGGTGGCGCTAGGGGGCGCAAAGTCAAAGAATTTGAAGTAAAAATGGCTAAACAAATACCCGCGTCTTACATGCTTCAGGAAAACAGTTATAAAAAAATTATTTTTTGGACTATGAGATTGAAATTTTTTTCTGTAGTAAATAGCTATATTTGCAACTAACTGTCAAAAAAAAATTTTTTTTTTTTAAGTATTTCTTATTGCTTTGAAAAATGCTTATTATTCACTTAAGCTCTAAAAATTTTTTAATTTTGATGGAAAATTAAAAAAAAAAGAAAAATATGGTCTATGGGTTTTTTTCTGTTTTCAAAAATTCATACTGTCTTCTAATAACTACAAGAAAAAAAATTTTAAAAATTTAACTGGAACTTTAAAAATTTTTTTTTTTTAAATGGCTATTTTCGTGATTTTTTCTCAAATTTCGACAGTTTTCTGGAGCTAAAACTATAAAAAAAAACTTACAATATAATAACATATAAAACCAAATTGATACCATAAGATTATAATATTTAACAAGATAAATTAAAAAAATAAGTATAAAATTGTTTTTGCCTCTTTTTGACGCTACAAGATGCTGCTAAATTAACAGATTGACGTTGGTGTTTCATTGTTTACCTCCCACCACTGCTGCTAAATTTTTTTTCCAAAAATATAGATAAGTTAGTATAAAAAATCGCTAAAAGTTAGCTAAATTTTTAAAATGTAAGCTATGAACTGCCAAAAAATTTGTTTTTTCCAGGTCTGTTGTGACTACTTATAACAAAAACTAGATCAAAATATGACAAAAATTTAATGTTTTTCATAAATCTTATAAAACTTTGCATCACAACAAACTAATATAGCAATTAAAAATCGCTAGATTTGACTCCCAGAGTTAGTAATAAAATGTTCCCTTGAGGAACTAAATTTTGCAGTAGAAAATTTAAAACGGGAATCTCATTCTGTTTTGCAAAGCCTAATGTCGAATTCAAAATGCTTACCAGCAACAAAAGCTTTGGCGCTATATATGAATTTAGATTTGACCGAAAGAAAATATAGTGTGCTACGTAATACAATAATTGAAATACACCCAAATTGTTTTCCGTCTCTGTATGCATTACAAACTAAGAAAAAAAATTTATTCCGTCTATTGTGGTATCTGAAAATGAATTTCAGGGTGCTTGTCTGAAGAAGCATTGGAAGCCAACCACAAAATCGTGAGAAAAGCAAGACTGTCCCATACGAGGAAAACGTCACGAAAATACACTCATAAAGATTTAATACTATCTTCAGATCCGTTTTTGACTTTAAAAAGGAATCCAAAGACCAAAAAAAATCCATTATTTGCAGAAATTGATATATATATATATACTTAAGAGAAAATGCTAATGAGCCAGTTGAAGACGACGAGACAAATGTTTCATTGAGCGGCAATATTTTTTGGGAAGATTCCAATACTGAAGAAGATTTATTGTAAAATAATATATACATATATAATTTATTAAAAAAAAAAAATTATTATTAAAAAACGCACTTATACGTATTTTAAATTAAATTTAATTTAGAAAGATTGTCATTTTGTACTTTCACGTTGTCGTCAAAATCATAATGTAGAAGATTTTTAGCCAATTTAATTTTTATTTTCTATTTTTATAAATCAATTTTAATGTAATTTGGCACTAACATTTGTTTGACACATAATAATAACCATACCACCCAATTTAATGAGAATCGGCTAACTTTTGTAACAGTCTTAGCATTTTTGCAAAAAAGGATATATGGCAGGACCTAGAGTCCTTGCGTCAATCCCAATAAAAATTATCACACAAGTTACTAGCACGGGATGTAAATAATCTACGGACTATTGTAACTTTCTGTGCAGTTATGTAGCTAAAATTGAAAATTTCGTCCTTTCTATATATGGGCAGTAGGCGTGTCCTTTGCCCGATTTTTTCAAAAATTGAATTTTTCTTAATTTAAGTATTTTATACTACTGTACCAAATTTCAAAGCTCTAGGACCACTCCTTCTATTATTGTCCCATCACTATATGGGATCAAAGCATTGTGCGACGTTTGTAGTAGCTACCACCAGATACAGGGTGTCTGGTGGCAAATTTAAATTAACAGGCTAATTTGCTGTCCTTGTTTATTGAAATAGGTAAAAGTAAATATATCACACCTCCTTTCTTACTTTACATTGCGTTTAAAAATAGGTTGATGAAGTGGTTTTTTTCAAAGTTTCGAAATGAAAACGAATTAAAGGAACCTTATTAGGTATGAGTTTACTGGTCGGCATGGGATATATTTTCCGAATGGGTAATATATTTATGTTCAAAGCTTTGAAGACTACATGGCTGATGTTAGGTCTGACACGTCTCTATAATAGGCTTAATTAAATAATGCCACAATTATCTGTCAATATAGCTCAACGTTTTTTTTTTTTTTAGTAAAGGCAAGCACACGCAAAACTTTTTTTACATTGTTTTTTTAGTTATTGAGATTAAATGTAATTTTTGGTAGTTGAACTTATACGAGTATGAGGCTTACGATATGTCTTAAATGATTCAGTAGTGCATTCAAAAGGTAAATAGTTGATCGCAAAAAGGTAGACGCATATGCAATATTTTTTCAATACTGAGTAATATTTATTCAAGTTATTTATTTTTTATATTTATTAAAAAATAGAACAATCATATTTTTGTTCAGTATGCTTGTTATTGGAATTAAGGTAATTACGAGTGCTTAACTTTGTGAAGATCGAGTAATATACGAGTCAGTTATAGCTCAAAATGCTTATTCCAGGAGAACATTTGTATGGCGACTATGTCAAAAAAAATAGACCGATCAGCACCAAAAATTAAGGGTTTGTGCCCATTCCAAAAGATCCATTTGTGCCTAATTTCATCAAAATGTCTTTAAAATTGGAAACTGCAGCGTATTTAGAGCAAAACAGACAAATGGATGAACGAGCATGCTCAAATCTCCTCAGAAAGTGATTCTTTGTCGATCGGTGTCCTTCAAGGTATGTTCTAGACTCTTACTGTTGGGCGTTACAAGCATCTTAACAAATGCATAATACCTCTACCATATATATTGTGTAGGTATTAAACACAGTCTTGCGTAGGTTTAAGCTCTTAATTGGGCAAAATTGAAACCATGTTTATATGTTTAAGACAATATTTTTTTAAAGATTTTTACTACTAGCAAAAAACTTTTATCTACAAAATGGGCAAAAAGATGGCTCTCATTTTTTTTTTCAAATGAAAAGCTTTAATTCAGCATTTTGATTATGTTTGTCTAAGCCTTGAGAACTTTGCTGGTCAAGTCTAGAAGATTATATCGGCCAAATGCGCGCCGTCACAATTGGCTGTTATACGAGCTCGTTTTATGGCATTTTTCATCACTTCGGCGAGAACTTCGGGCGACGAATTCTCGAACTCGTGTCAAATGTTGTCCTTGAGAGCTTTCGGAGTCTCGGGCTTGTTCACGTAAGCACAAGAATTTAACAAACCCCACAAAAAAAATTTGGAACGGTTACCGTTCAGGTAAAAGAGCAAATTCGCGCGGCGTTGCACTTTTGAGCAGGTGTAGTGGCTTCTCGTGCAACATTCAATGTTTTTCAGAGCCCCATAAGCGATAGTTTTGCTTGTCCACGTACCTGCTGAGGTGCAAATGAGCCTCATCTCTCACTATGATTTTGGTCGAAAATCGTCCCCTTCGACCTCGAAATTGGGGATGTCTTGGGCGTAGGTTTCCGGACAACCGGGAGTTCAGGGATGGAGTTCGCGCTGTGGCAACACCACAAACGAATTGTTACGCAAAAAAATGGGCACATCTACTGCGCGTTCTTAGGGAGTGTCTAGCTCACAAATGTTTAAACATATTTGATATTGATAAATTATAGAAAGGAAGCCAGTATAGACAAGCCGTCTTCCTTTCTGTCCGTCAGTTGAAATGAAATCTATGGAGCCACGTCGAATCCTGAAAACCGCTTTTTGGCATCAAACTATAAGAAATATCTCTGAAGTTATTTCAATTTACTGTACTACAGATCGATATATAAATAAATAAAAACTCTGAGATAAGCCTTTTTTCGGGCGAAATTCATTTCCCAAAATGTCTCAGTAGCTATGGCTACTGTTACCATAAAATTTTTCATAGAGACTTTAAAGAAGACGGGGTTTTTGAATTTAACAGTTTTAATGAAAATATATATCTGGGAAAAAATCAGCTAACGACAAAATAATCAACTCCCAATTCTGGAACTTTTTTTTGAAAGGATAAAATTTAAAGACAAAAGACACATTTAATGTTTATAACTATAACATTAGGGTATTTTTTTGGTATATATAGCTATGATTTTTTTCAATTTTAATTAGAGTGAAGAAAAAGGAAAAGTCATTTATTTAGTAACAACTTGCAGTATATATAATAAGAACAGTTAAGTCCCTACTTCCTGATTGGCATGCATTCAAATATATCGAGTTTTAACTACAGAATTTGATTTATTATTTAAAAAATAGTCCTTTCTGTGTCCACATAAATGAGATAAGAGCAAAAGTCAAGAGACATGTGTAAATTAATATGTCTTTTCTATTCAAACGAAAATAACTTTAATATACTTATCTTGTAACTTGTAAACTTGTGTGCACTTATGGTTACAATTTCATTGTAATAAAATACTTAAAATATAATACGATAATTTACATCATTGTTAGTAAATTATTCTTAAATAGCATTAAGAGAAACACAAAAGATATGACATATACCATGTGCGTTTGGCGTAATAGTGTAAATGACAATAGAGTTGAATACGTACAAGCTTCTTAATAATGCAAACCACATAAAGATTAACTCATAGAAACACTCTTACAACTAATATGTGTTATAATTATATGTGTGAAAAGTTCTTATTATAAAAGATGTTGGTTGCGTTAGTGTTAGGTTTATGATAGTTGATATTTTAGCCATTTGTGCATATAAAATATGTACAACAAACACTTTAGGAATGTTGCCCAGTTTAACCTTTATGTGTTAGGATGTCTACATTTGTAGTAATTTTGATTTTAAGCTAGCGAATTAAAATTTAAATTAAATAAAACAATTAGGTTTTTTGGTAGTTTCCTAAAATTCTGTTTTAGACAAGTTCAAACGCTCATTATGTATTTTTTTTAAAAGGTAGTCACTGAGTTTTTTTGTTTTTTTAATAAAATAGAACTAGATGAGAAAAATGTTCTTTGCATCACGCGTCTGCAGATAGTGGCTCAGAGTAGAGGTTTTGCAGGTCCCGGTACAGTTTGCTAGAAAAATTCTTTATACCAGGTAAATAGAAGCTACCACTTATTGTTTTAAAATATACCATCCGCTAAAATCATTGCTTTTTTAAATTAAAATTTTAAAATTATTGAGTCATAAGCAAAAATGTGAACAACATGGTTCCACTCGTCAAAAAACAAAAAAAAAAAAGCAAGCAAAAAAGTGCAAGAAGTTTAAAGTGTAGTAAAACTAACGCCTATACTAGCAGTTAAGCATCGCTCTGAAAATTCAAGGAAAATAGCACAGCCCAAAATACCTTGCTATCTGATAGGCACAAAAACACGTGACAAGTTTTGCATTTTTATCTCTTAATTTAGTTTGTATATCTGTTGTGAAGATTTTCAAAAACTTTAATAGGCCCTTTTGTCATTTTCATGGCGAAATGCATTTATATCCCAACTTTGTTTATTAATAATAATCTTGTTACTTTTTGTCTTTGAATATTTCATATGTACAGGTGGCGCAAAAATAACCTTCCGATGTTTTTTGGCTGTAATTTAAAAAAAATGAAAAACTTTGATTCTTCTTGTGGATTATTTTTATTTGGTCTTTTAATTTTTTTATATCAAGTCGAGAATATGATGTCATGTAAATGGCCGCCGCCACAGTTGATTGTCATTTGAGCCCTTTTTATGGTATTTTCCATCACTTTAGCCAAAACTTCCAGCGATAGGTCCTCACATTCTTGATGGATATTGTCTTTAAGACCTGCAAGAGTCTGAGGCTTGTTGACATAAACACGCGACTTCAAAAAGCCCCACAAAAAGAAGTCTGAAGCGGTCAAATCAGGCGATCTTGCTGGCCAGTTTAAATCGCCAAAACGGGAAATTAGGCGCCCGGGAAATGCATCCTTCAGCATAGCGGTTGTGGCACGTGCAGTGTGTGCTGTTGCATCGTCCTGTTGGAACCACATGTTTTCCAATCCCAATTCATTAAGTTGCGGCAAAAAGAACTCGTTGATCATTGCTTTGTAGCGCTCACCATTCATAGTAACCGTTTGGCCCGAGACGTCTTCAAAGAAAAAAGGTCCAATGACTCCTCCAGCAAAAAAAAGCACACCATACAGTAACTTCGAGCGGGTGTAATGGCTCTTCGTGGGTCATACGTGGATTTTCAGTGCCCCAGAAGCGTAAATTTTGCTTATTTACGTACCCGCTAAGATGGAAATGGGCCTCATCACTCATGATTATTTTTGATGAAAAATCATCTTCCTCTTGGTGGTAATTAAGGATGGCTTGAGCATATGTTAGACGCGATTGGCGGTCAGCAGCTAACAGCTGATGCACCGTCTGGACTTTGTACGGAAACATCTTCAAATCTTGTACCAAAATTCGCTGTAAAGACTGTCGACTGATAGCCATTTGCGTGGCACGTCGTCTGGTCGATGTCGACAGCGCTTCCATGACATCTTCGGCTACAGCAGCAATATTCTCTGCAGAACGGCTACTCCGGGGTCTGCCACGCCTAGCAGCATCTTGTGTTGTGCCAGTTTCTTCGAGGCGAGCGGCTAAACGTCGCAGTGTTTCACCAGTAGGCGTTGGGCGGCTAGGAAATCTGCGACGAAACTCACGTTGTGCCAAAGTCACCGACCGATTATTGGTCAAATAAATAGTCACATATTGTTTTTGCTTATTTTGTTTTCTGTTTTTTTTTTAACGATAGTTAAATAGTATATCAGTTTTTTTTTGGTTTTTCTAAGAGCCATCCATAGTCAATGTGTGTTAGTGTGATTGTTGTTATACACTTAACGTAGTGGTAAGAGTATAAATCAGTTTGTTATTTTGTTCGTAATATTTTTGAAAATCCATTTGCGACCGCATTAAGTACATATATTCTGGGTCCTTAAAAAAAGGAAGTCGATACAGTTGTTCAAATATTTTGAGTTTTCTATTTCGAAAACTATGATGGATATGTACTTTAAGCCCACCACAAATAGTAATAATATTTACGTTCGAAAACAACTTACCTTGATCAAAAAAATGGGTTAACAAAACGACTAATGTAAGGGGTATCTAGAATTCGGCGCAGCGTTTTTTTTTTTTTTTTGTTAATGTAAACTTTTCTTTAGCATATTCCATTGCAGTCATCGTTTTTTATACAATGCTGTGTCGCTTAAGATCAAAATCTTTCACGAAAAATCGAACACATTGTAAAATCATTGTTATCAACAAATATTATTATTTTGTAAATTTTATATTATTGATACTTCCATTAAATTTTTAATCTTTTTTAAAAATGTCACCTACGATCATTAGGTGTAAAAGGGTTTACATACAGGGTGTCCGGAATTTTGCTAAACATAAACCTTGACAGTTCATACTTGCCAGTCATGCAGTAGAAACGTGGGAAATTTATGATAAAAAAATATTCGGTACACCAACGTGTTTTAATTGTTAAAACATTCTATCAAAATCAATTATCGATTACTTTATCGATGAGAAAGTAACATGAAATTTTTGGGAGAAACAATGTACCATAAAGACGAACTATTCATCGTGCACTTAATGATTTCGAAGAAAGAGGACTGTAGCTTATAGTTCCAGGTATGGCCCACAATGCATTGCAAGATCAACTTTTTTTTTTTTTGTTCATATATTTTATTATTGAATCTTCGCTTAAGCGAACTAACAATAAGTATTCAAATCTTAAAACTAAAGGTACCTTTACATGGTAATACATATATTATGACTTGTCAAAATATGTTGTAGAATAATACAAAATCTCATCATGTAAAAGCACAATGTATTGAGTGGGAGCAAATACGGATACAAAATTTGACAAGTGTTCGGTAAATGTGTATTTTCTAAACCATTTTAGAAACTTGTGTATTCTCATCACATAAGAGGTGTGAAAGATTGGCAGCACTTACAGGATCTAATGAAGGTGGCTACACTTAATTAAACAATACACAAACAATCAAAATCAAAGCAGATTTTTTTCATGTTGTTTTTGTTAATATTGTAGAACCTTAACCATATGGCGTTACCCCAAAGGGAAACTGGCAAGAAACAACCGATTTTGATTTTACCAATCTCATCCGTGTAAACATGAAAAATAGTTAAAACAGATTTTTATTCTCTTTTTTTTAACACGGAGAGAATTTCATAATATTTTGATTCTACAAAATCTAATTACTTTGTATTACCGTGTAAAGGTACCTTAAGTAGTTAATACTAGTCCAGTCAGTACCAGACTAAAATTAAGGTTCTCACAATAAAATTAACTAATTTCAAAGGTTTCATCTAAGAGCAATTGTATCCCTTCTTTTTAGGCAGGTGTGCCCACTATGTTGCAGGATGCTTCGAGCGAGCGGGTTTGGATGTGTTTTCAGCTTATTTAAATACTTGTCCACATATTTCAGGATTTCGAATTTAACAAGTGGAACTTCTAGATCCTTATGGATGTTGCTGTTTTTAATATACCAAGGAGCACCAGTTATCATTCTTAGAATTTTATTTTGACGGCGTTGGATTTTTTCGATGTTAGAGGCGGAAACAGTTCCCCATAATTGTATACCGTAGCACCAAATTGGTTTTAAAATCGAGTTGTAGAGTAGAAGCTTACAATCAAGACGTAGCACAGAGTTTCTACCAATTAGCCAGTGGATTTGAGCAGCTTTAAGTTTCATTTGCGTCAGCTAAGCATCTATATGAGGCTTCCATGTAAGGCGGCGATCTAGGTGAATGCCAAGGTATTTTGTCACAGATCGTTAAGGCACATTATGGTTGTTGATAGTGATTGGAGGGCACGTTTCTTTGCGTAAAGTAAAAGTTACGTGGGTACATTTTTGTTCATTTATCTTTATTCCCCATAATTTTGTCCATTTCTCAACTTGGGTTACGTGTTGTTGCAGCTGGTTTGAAGCCTCTTTAGGGTCTTTGTGAATACTAAGAAAAGCAGTGTCGTCAGCAAATGTCGACGTGTGTGTGAAACTATTGGTTGGCATATCTGCCGTGTAAAGCAAGTACAAAATTGGACCTAGTATACTTCCTTGAGGGACACCAGCCTCTATTGGTTGGGAACAACTTATTTGGTTTCCCTCTTTGATCATAAATTGTCGGCCTGTTATGTATTTTTCTAAAAGGTTGAAAATATTAGCTGGAAGGTTGAGCTTTAGTTTGTTTAGAAGGCCTTCATGCCATACTTTGTCGAAAGCTTGTGAGACATCGATAAAAAGCCCGGAGCAGTACTTCTTTTCCTCAAAGGCTTTTCTTATAACCTGTACCAACCAGTGAGTTTGTTCGATGGTACTTTGTTGACTTCTAAAGCCGAATTGGTGATTTTGAATGCAGTTTTTGTCATTCAGGATTGGATTTAGCTTGTTTTTAACAGTTTTTCGAACAATTTTGACATTGTGGGTAACAAACTTATGGGCCTTTAAGATTCTACCTTCGAGGGATCTTTGCCAGGCTTAGGAATCATCTTTACTAAGGCAACTTTCCATATAGGCGGAAAATGTTCAAGCCGAATTATCGCGTTAAAAATAAAAAGAATGATTCTTTTAGCAGCAAGAGGCAGCTCTATGAGCATTTTGTTGCTTATTTTGTCAACGCCAGGAGCTTTTTCACCATTAAGGTTAGCGATAGCCTCTACAACATCTGCAAATCGGAAACGAGTTTTTAAAGGACGTCTAGCAACAACAGGCGGTAATTCCCTAACGTCAGTGCATGTATTGGGAGTGAATACGTTTTTGAAGTGATTTGCGAACAGATCGCATTTTTCCTTATCATTTCTAGCCCAGGATCCTCTCAGATTGCGCAGTGGTGGTTTTACGATAACAGGTCTTTTAAGACGTCTGGCTGATCGCCATAAGGAATAATTTGTCTGAGGAGTCGCGTCTAGACCTTCCAGGTACTCTTTCAGTGATGCCATTCTGTGAGTCTCCAACAAGCTTTTGGGGTTGGGTTGTACATTCAAGATCAACTGAAAACATTTCTGCTGCTCAACAACAATCAATCAACCTTAGTTCGACGCCGGGCCAGGAGCTTTGTATTCAGAGAACAACTTTCGCCACAATTTTGCATAGGGACTGGCATTTTTTTAATTTAAGATTCAGTTAGAACAAGAGCTTTTTCAAAAAAATCATTTACCCCACCGTGCATGTGCAAATAGGATATTTCAGCTCGCCCATGACAACCCCAGTTTTCATTAAAAAAACATATTAAGTGACGAGAAACATTTTTATTTAAATGGATATTTGAACCAACGTTGAAGTGGATTTTGAGCAATGGAAAACTCTCAAATTATTCATCAACTCCCTTTGTATACATTAAAAGTGACAGTTTGGTGTGCAATTTGGTCAGAATAAATCGTTGGACCTTACTTTTTTGAAACTGAAAACGGCGTAACTGTAACTGTTAATGGGGATCGATATTGTGATTTGATTGAATATTTTTAATGCCACAACTGCATGTTTTGGGCTAGGTTAACATGTGGTATCAACAAGACGATACCATATTGCATATAGTCAGGATTACAATGGAATTACTGCGAGATCTCTTTCCAACACAAGTGATTTCAAGAAATGGTGATTGTTGATTGGCTTCTACGGTCGGGTGATATGATTGCTCCATACTTCTTTTTGTGGGGATCTCTGAAAAGCAGGGTTAATGCAAAGAAACCAGAAACGCTGGAGGGGCTCAAACAAAATATTTGTGATGAAATTAATAAAGTGCCGCGTAAAACGTGTGAAAATGTATAAAAAACATGTGCTCAAAAGGTATCGCATTTGTGAGGCTAACATAGGCGGACATTTATCTGATATTGTTCTTCGTACATAATTGCCGACATTTAATGAAACAATTATCAATATAAGATCAAATCTCCTTCATTTAATCAAAAATTATAAACAAACAAAATAGTATACCTTGCCGGCGGACACCCTGTATGAGCACAGCTTAATTTAATTATTGTTTTACATCAGAATTAAATCTTAAGTCCTTCAAGCATAATAGTGGACACACTTTGCTTTACAACGTTTCAAAGATTGTTACAGCATTCTGCTCTGCATTTTGGCATTAATTTCAAAAATAATCGATCAATATTAAAGTATCGACGTACTTGTTACAGTTAAGCACTCTCACATTCCCTGGATAAAATTTTTGAAGTCCAATAAAGTTTTTTAGACTGGCTACTGTAAACATTTATTATTCATTACTCTGACCGATTATTTTTTAAAAACAACTGCAATAGCTCATGATATTTAAATAAATTTCCAGTTCTTTATATAGCTTGGTAGCCGTAAGACATAGAGACCTCATAATTATACAGGTCGAAAGAAACAATCAAATATGTAGCCAAGCAAGTCTTTAAAGAAAATATGACATTTGAATGGTACCTTTTATGAGCGACTTAACTAGTTTTTTCTGTTAAAAGATCGCCAAAACCAAAAAAAAAATTTACTAAAACTACTTTGTTTAGTAAAAAAAAAATGGATTTAGCTTGATATTACCACAAACTAATTAAATTTGAAAAGGTAATAAAAGGTGACTTATAATAATGCCTAGTAATCTTTTTTTATTATTTAATTCTATGTGTTATCCGTAAATAATCTTAATAAATTTATATTAAATTATACCGGACAGCAAAGATCATACCATTAGCGTGAGTAAATATAAAATAAATTGCTTTTCATTTTCTAACATTTAGCTAAATAACAGCAAACCAAAAAAAAACAATTTTTATATTTATATTTATAATCCAAACCGAGAAGAACATTAATGTTGATGAAGTTGTTGCTAAATTATCTCTAACGTCACTGAAATAGTGTGAGTAAAATAGTTGTCATAGTTAAGACAGCATAAGTAGGTTAAAACATTAGCAACTGTATAGAACATATGTCAACCATTCACATAATAAGACATTATGTTGTATATGTGTTATTGAAAAGATGCATATGGGGCATTCCACCGTCACGTGTTGGACAAATTCAACTATTTTTTAGCACTTATTTTACATACAACTTCTAATTGGTAATTCAGAATTTAATTTTTTTTCTTTTATTAATTAAACTGCGTGGTAGTCTTCAATCTTACATCGAACTTGTTTTTAATAATTCAGAAAATATTAAAGAAAAAATTAAACAAACTTCGTCACGTGTGGGACAGCCTGAGTCAACCAACATTTAAAATTGTAGTGTTTAAATCCAAATTTCAGCGAATCAGTTGCACATAGAGAAAAGATGTCTAAGAAAGAAATTACAACTAACAACCACGCTTTCTTATGATGGTAATAAATTTTTAGTAAAAAAAATATTTATAGGTAAAAATTAACTTTTTTATTTCGTCACGTAAGGGACAAATGGCGTCACGTAAGGGACACAGTTGAAATTATTTTTATAAAATACACAAAAATCAAAAGTTAATTGCAGTTTTGTCTACAGATAAGCTATAACTTTGCAGTCCACAATATTTTGATTGGCCTTGATAAAATAAAAGTTTGAAATTCCTCTAATGGCATGGTGATTCAGATTAAATTTTTTCTCAGATTTTTGAGGATAGCACATAAATTACCTGGGTTTTTGAAACTAATTAAGAAGCCAAATAAGCAAAAAATTTAGCTGACTAAATGACAAAATGTTTGCTTTGGCTTATCATTTTCTCTCATACCAATCTCCTTATATTTTCGCCGATTTCATCTATTATACCCTTTCCATTAGTTGTAGCAAAATATTTGCAAAAAATGGCTTTGCGTACTTTGCGCTCAGCATTGATATTAATTTTACCATATAGCGGTTTTTCAATTCTGATTTCGAGCCATTGCTCCAAACTATTTCCACTAAAGGTAAATCTTCATTTTTTGTATTTACTAAATCGAAAAGCTTATTTAAAAAATAAAAAAATTCATTTTTGTCTTTAAAATTCGCATCCGAGCACATAAGGTTGAGTAAGTGCGGGTAACGTTGTATAGACTGGTATTGTGGTATTGTAAGTTTTTTCTTAAGCTAATAATATAAAAATAACAAAAACAGGCTAAATATATTGCTGCTCTCAGAAAATTAATAAAGCAATACTTTAATTAATATTTGCAAGTAATTTTGGGAGTCAGTTGCAAGAAATCGTTTTGGTGTGTGATCGACTTTTTTTGCTGGTGGAAAAACACAAGTTTTTTCCTTAAACGGCGTGTCCGCTATGTTGCAAGATGTTTCGAGCTAGCGGATTGGGATGATTTTCCAGCTAATTAAAGTACTTGTCCACATAGTTAAGGATTTCGCATTTTACTTGTGGAACTTCTAGTTCCTTGGATGTTGCTGCTCTTAACATACCAAGGAGCACCAGTTATTATTCTTAGAATTTGGTTTTGACGGCGTTGAATCTTTTCTATGTTAAAGGCGGAAGCAGTGCCCCATAGTTGTATCCCGTAGCACCAAATTGGTTTCAAAATTGAGTTGCAGAGCAGAAGTTTACAATCAAGACGTAACACAGAGTTTCTACCAATTAGCCAATGGATTTGGGCCGTTTTAAGTTTTAATTGTGACAACTTTTCATCTATGTGGAGCTTCCATGTGAGGCGGCGATCTAAGTGAATGCCAAGATATTTTGTTTCAATACGTTGATGCACCGTATGGTTGTTAATAAAAATTGGGGGACACGTTTTCTTGCGTAAAGTAACGTAGGTGCATTTTTGTTCGTTTATTTTAATACCCCATAATTTTGCCCATTTTTCTACTTGGGATACGTGATGCTGCAGTGGTTTCGAGGCCTCTTTAGGGTCTTTATGAATACTGAGAAAGGCGGTATCATCAGCAAAAGTCGATATATGAGTAAAATCGTCACGAAATTAAAAGTGTGGCAATCTAAAAAACATATAGGTATACCACATTACCCGCACTTACTCTATGCTTGAAAATTTACTTTGTAAAAAGTTGAAGCTTAAACAACAGGACACTCGTTCGCGACCATAGTGCGCTTTGAACTTCATTCTGGTATTCACAAGCCAAAAGGCATTGCAAAATCAATTTGAAGGATACGTACACCTTCATTAAATTGGTCTCTTTGAAATTCATCTACTTGGATTTTTTTTAAATTAACATGTTTCATCACAATATGAACTGAATTCAGTTTGTCTTTCAGTTCAACTTAACTTGTTTAATGGGTTGTCAAACGTGATTAATTATCTGAATTTTTCCCCTTCTTTCCATATGCAGACTTATGCTTAAGTCTATGGACAGTAATAGTTTTTTATTATCAGAAAAAAGTCACATTAATTTTTCCAGCACTTAAAATCTAAATAAAGATCACATAAATTTTTCAGCAACCAGTCGTTACAGTAGTTTTGTTTGTCTTCATGTGTTATAAATTTGCACTGATCTGAAGGAGTGTTTTTTATGGGAAGCACATCTTAAGGTCTAAGACCACAAAGTTTTTAAAATTTTATTTTTATATTAGGATTAAATTCCGTAAAAATGCAGAAAGCTTCCCGTAGATACATAGTTAAATAATTCTTCCAACGCTCTTCTTTAATTCCATTTCCCCAAACCACAACCAAAGCATTTGCGCCTGGACAGGTTTATACTATATCTGGACGGTAATAAAAGGCTTTCACATCCTCGTCTTACGAGTTGACATTTGACATGTCCAAGCTTGAACTTTCGGCTGGAGCAATATTCAATTTAGGCGCTTATTTTTTTGCTTGGCGATTGAGGAAGGGCTTTTAAAGCCTTTTGAATAGCTTTTGATAAAGTTTGCTTGGACTTTTAAGAAGGTTTTGGTACTTACAGAAGGACTGTCAATATTTTGACATCGATTTCTTTATTAGGCCCTTTGCAGGCTTTTTTTTATATTTTTCCTTAACACATTTTATGGTTATTTATTTTAACTTTTTCTATACATCTTATAATTATGTCTATTTATTCGGCTTAAGTTCATTATTAAAAATGTGATAGCTAAGAATGGAAATTTTTATTAAAAATTAAGTAATTCCGATACTAGCCGAGTGTAATGCATTTTCGAAATCAGCTACGATTTCTCGTCAGCACTCTTTCTATTCGGTACTACTGTAAGTTGAATGTTGATTTGTTTTATTTAAACAAACTTTAATTAGAATTTCCATTCTTAGCTATCACATTTTTAATAATGAACTTAAGCCGAATAAATAGACATAATTATAAGATTTTTCCTTAACTTGCAAAGTTTTTAAATCGATTTCTGAAATACTTTCTCTTTTTCGCTTATAAAGCTCACGTATTCTTCTCTATCAGCTAGGGCTAAAGGTTGGATCATCTTTCTTACGCTTTCCGCGAAGTTTCCGGATATGTTCAGTACTGGTGGAAGGTTGTATTTTAGTCATATTTGGATAAGCCACAAATGTAGTGCAGTAAATTACAAATATAGTTTGTAGATGGCAGAAAGATTGAAAGATTTCAGATATGTTAATTCTTGGCGTCACGTGTGGGACACTTTTTATCACGAAAGAAAAACTATTTGCTAAGTGTTTAAGTGCAAATTTTTTTGTCAGCTTTTAGACCACCAAAAGTTAGCTGTAAACAACAAAAATCAATTTGTTTAGTTGACTTGCCTTACAGTTATTAATAAAAAAAGGAAAACGGCGTCACGTGTGGGACATAGAAATTTACCTTTGCATTGTAATTATTTTCTCGGGAACAAAGCACTTTACAGCAATAAATATTATACGGTTTAATACCGCTCACCACGCCCTTGAACGCAGAAAAGAATATTAGTTCTTATGTGAAAAACAATATTAGCAGCGACCTCTCAAAAAATGGTGTACAATGAAAAAGAAAAGCTAGATTCTTTATACTCTCAAACAAATAACGGTATTTATGAAAATAGTGATCTACTCGTCACGATGAATGTCAATTTTTTGAGATGAGAACTTAATCTCTCTATGTAGATGCAAAAATATAAAAAAAGTCAATGTTTGTAATATTGTTCAGATTTCCGTTTTTTCATGGAATGCTCCATATGTAGGCATGTTTGTCTCTTGTGTGTCAAACATGTACACTTGTTTGTACATTGGTGCCTGAAAATTAAGAAACTATGGACACTTAAGCAAGAGAGTGTCCCTTTAAATACCCAGAAGGGAATTTCTGTCAGTTGACCTAAAAGAAGTAGTTCTTTGGCTTGTTAAAATAACACCAACTTTTAGATGAAAAAGGCAGAATATCCCTATAGGGCAGTGGACTGGTCTAAAACTATAAGTGTAACTAGTTGCTTAGCTGCCTGGTAGTTCTTACACTTTTTATAAAGATAGCCATTGTGAAATAATAAGGTGCCTCGTCTCAACAACAACTTCCTGTAAAAATTGTTCATGTATTTTGTTATTGCTAAATTCTAGTTAAGTTGTCTTTACTGTTGCTAACACAAATACGTCCGTAAAGCTAATAAACATGTTCAACAACTCGCTGACGACTGATCGTCAGCAAATTAAAATTTGAAAACATAACAAAAGCGAGACAAAACTAATGCATGCAAAAGCATGCTGCCTTCATACTCATCTAAATAGAGATGAATAAGGCAAAAATTAAAAAGTGGTGAGATGAAGAATATATAAAAGAAAAGGTGTTGCCATGGTATGAGAGAATGAATGGCAGGCCGTAAATTTCGTTCTAACCCAAGAATTAACAAGGAGTATGTGTAAAATACAAAATAGTATTTCCGTATTCAAATTTCAATTAAAACTTGGGTTAAATAGATGATATTTACTACCAATGCTCAGTACCGAACAAAGAGTGCTGATGAGGAGTTGTAGCGGGCTCTGAAAATGCATTCCACTCGGCTAGTGTCGGGAAACTAAACTTTTTCCAAATATATCTTCAATGAAAATCTTATCACAATAAATTTGAACTAATTAGCCTGATAAACTATAAAGGAAATTTTGGAAATAAAAATTGTTCAAAAATACGCTAAAAATAAAATATGTATTAAATAACACTAGGCATGGTGTAAAAATATACGTCCGCAAAGTTAATAAACATGTTCAACAACTCGCTGACGACTGATCGTCAGCAAATTAAAATTTGAAAACATAACAAAAGCGAGACAAAACTAATGCATGCAAAAGCATGCTGCCTTCATACTCATCTAAATAGAGATGAATAAAGCAAAAATTAAAAAGTGGTGAGATGAAGAATATATAAAAGAAAAGGTGTTGCCATGGTATGAGAGAATGAATGGCAGGCCGTAAATTTCGTTCTAACCCAAGAATTAACAATTGTCAATAGGAGTATGTGTAAAATACAAAATAGTATTTCCGTATTCAAATTTCAATTAAAACTTGGGTTAAATAGATGATATTTACTACCAATGCTCAGTACCGAACAAAAAGTGCTGATGAGGAGTTGTAGCGGGCTCTGAAAATGCATTCCACTCGGCTAGTGTCGGGAAACTAAACTTTTTCCAAATATTTCTTCAATGAAAATCTTATCACAATAAATTTGAACTAATTAGCCTGATAAATTATAAAGGAAATTTTGAAAATAAAAATTGTTCAAAAATACGCTAAAAATAAAATATGTACAAATACGCACATTCATAACATAACAATAAAATTTGCCAAGCTAAGTTAGAAAGCATATTGCGGAAATTAAAATCAGTTGCTCTTACATTGTTCAAATTACCTCGAAAGGAACATGTCACTTTTACTTTGCGTTGCCATTAGAATGGCCACTCGTTTCAAAACTAACGCCTCATTACAGATTCTAGATGAGTTCTATTTGAGCTCATTCTGCATTAGTACCATTGAGTGATACACTTTCAAAAACGCGGAATAAACGTGTCTATTGCTATACTTAACAATTTGCCTGTGGTGTTGGCATAGCGCAAATTTTGTTGCCGATTCCCTAGTCGTCCAGAACCAACTGCTCAAATGTTGCGCCGTTTGGCAACCAACCTTAAAGAATATGGGACCACACAATACGCTGCCCGGCCCCGGAGAATTTTTTTCAAAATTTCCGAAACGCTATTTCTCGAAAAATATAACAACTATTGACTTTAAATGTTATCCTGGAGGTAATTGGGAAAAAAGGCCTACATTTAAGAAAAAAATTATTTGGATAGATGAGCAAGGAAAGAGGTACCACTCATACAAATAATTTTTTTTTTTTAATTTCGATACGTTATATCTCGAAAACTAGCAATTGACTTCAGATGTTCTACAAAAAGTAAATAGACAATAAGCCCTACATTCTGGAAAAAAACATTTGCATAGGAACAAGGAAAGGTTTAGCCCCTATACAAGAGCACAATTTTGATAAGATTTTTGATATGCTATATCTGGGAATCTTCAATCGCTATCGAATAAGAATGTTCCATAAAAAGTAATAATACATTTTGGAAAAAGAAAACAAGATGGGAGCAGCGGCAGAGGAACTGCCCATACAAACAAACAATTTTTATTAAACTTTTAAGACGAAAAATGTCAAAAACAGCTAAAACTCTCGACCTCAAACTTTCTACATGGTATTTCTATTTAACATACAAACGTTAAGATTTTGTCAAGTTTTCTATTTCAAATACAAGGATTTTTATCGGCTTCCAACCCGGTACATAGTATTTTCGTCATTATATACGCAGTACAAAATAACCAGACTAGATCAGATGGCTGGATATATGAAAAAAATAATGTGAATGCTAAGTACTATAAAAAATTCGACTCAGCCGAAAATAGCACTATTACCTGTTTTAATGAAGATTCTTTCAACATCAATGGAAAATATCTTAAACGCAAAAAAGTAATCACACAAAATTATCTATAAAAAAATTTTGTTTACATCCAAAAATATATATAAAAGGATCGAAAGTTTACATTGATAAAATATTTATGTAGATACAAGGTGTCCTTTTATGTCCTATTGTCATATTGTTACAAAATTTCGCAACGGTTTTGTTGTCTTTAATACAAAAATAGTTATTAAATTGTCACAACTCCCCATGCACCTGCGCTGACTGTCCAACAGTTGGTAAATGTTGTTAAACCATTGTGAAATTTTATGACAATATGACAATAGGACAAATAGAACACCTTTTGAATCCCTTAATTGATATTTGAAAAATAATTGTTTTTAGGTAAGAAAGTATCACATTATTTTTTGGCTAAAATTTAAACTAAGTGAAACAGAAAAATCTTTTTGCACCTAATTATTTTAACTAAATCGTGTAAGTAAGTTTTCTGCACCAGAATTAGTCTTGGGTCACTCTATTACAAAACTAAGCATTTGTTGTCGCACACACATACATTTATATGTTGAAAAATTATGTCTTAATTGTGTGGTAATATTAAGATGTTTATATGTCAAACAAGATGGTCATACAAAACACTTAAGGAACTATCGAAGACACAAGATAATAATTTATTAATCATTGTACAAGTTTTTATGTTGTTTTGATTAAAATAGTAAAAACAAAAGCATCAACAACTAATTAAATGACTTGGAAAAGAGCAGAAAAAAAGAATAAATAAAACTAATTTATTTTTACATCTTTTAATTTAATTTTGGTTTATTAAGTTATGAACTGGCAAGAAGCAGTATTAGAGCCAGAGTTGTTGTGCTTTCTGATTTAACTTGTTTAGTTTTTATCTCAGTATAGAATGTAAAACCATTAGCAATGTTGCTGCAAAATTAAGTAATAATCAAACTTTTCAATTTATATTTGGATTTCTATAACACTAATAAAACCAAAGTGTCAGATGATTTTCCACCCAGAAAATTGCTTACTGCTTCCTATTCTACATATGTACTACCGGGCTCCCAAATAAGAAATTGCCAAAAACCATAATCGTTTCAAATAACATATGTAGAAGTTTTCAGTTAACAAGTAATAGTTTTATCATTCTTCAGCACAAGCATATTTTTCATTAATATTCTAAAGCATAGTTGAATTATTTACTATTTATCACTGAATAACATATGCCCTTTTTCTTGACATCACCTATTTGTTTATAAAATTAATTAAAAACCTCATAAAATAATTAACACCCCCCTCATATGTCCATGCTATACAAAGTTTAACATTTATCAAAAATTTCCCTCTTTATTAAATCAATAGAGATTGCAATTTAATATAATAGACATGAAATATTGTTATGAAATAACGTTTTTGTTTCATTTATCAACAGTAAAAAGATAATTAATATTTTCTATATGCCTTAGGTCACATTAATAATATTAGAATAAATCGTATATGTGTATGTGGGGATGTAGAGTAAGCGCTGGATAGGGGCATATCTTTAATCATAACTGAATTTCTTCTTTGTTTTACCACATGTTGTATGTATGTTAAATAGTTTACTAATTTCGGTCTTATAAGCAAAATTTAATTGAAAATAAATACGACAAAGTACTTTAATATTAAATATTCTATATCTATCGTGTACGATACTGTATAAATTCATAAATTCATACATTTAAATCAATATTTGTTGTCGAATTTAAAAGAAAATTGGTAAACTTTGTTGTTAAAGAAATGGAGCTTCATGTCCATTTAGGAAACATTTTGTGGGAAATATTTTCGATGTCTATCATAAACTTGAATTTCAAGGATTATATTAATACGATTAACATAAACGATTGTTCAATAATATTCGCGCCACTATTTATTGTAAATATTTCTTATAAACATCTTAAATAATATTTAGAAGAATGAAGCTCTCCCCCCAAAGGGGCCCCAGCCATTGCCACGCTATAACCGAGGTTCTGGGGACTCCTGACACCCGTGGTAGCAGATTTATAAAAACAAACTTCTGGTCAGGCCTCGTGGCCAAAGTTTCTACCAGTTTATACCCGAACATATCAGTAACTGGTCACCCTTCATAGCCGATTCCACCTTCAATTTCCACCACAGTCAGAGATTGCTAACTCCTTCGTGGGTTGACCACTATCAATCCTTACCACAGTCAGAATTAAAAGATTCAACCACTATCAATTTTAACGTTACTGTCGGCGATTGGTAGCCCCTTGTAGCCGGAGTTATTAAGGCCCCAACTACAACCAGTTTTTGCCCAAGGTCTAAGACTGCCATCCCACGAACAATACACCATGCACAGCTCCTAATCCATACACACGAAACATTCAGCGGAAAACTCATCAAAGCCACTATAGTCTCCTACGCCTCCTTCTAAATACCTCAAACGCAATTATTTCAATCACTTCAAACAAACCGACACAGATAAAACACCGCCCACATCATACCCACTATCCGCCCCAACAAATTCTTTATATCGGCATAGAAAGGACACTCACACAATACATGCAACCAATCCTTACATTCCGCCCCACAGTCACATTCAGCCGTACCACTTAATCCCCTACGACCAAGGAACAGTCGTTAAGGGTTTTACGTGACACCTGCCGTGCGTGCAATAATTCACGGTGCTTTTAACACTTGGTGGAATTTAAGCGTCTATCAGCGCCCTCAGAATGGCTCACACTGCCACCTAGGTACCAATTCTCTGCCATGGCTCTGTGTAGCCATAACAGACCCCTTGGTGAGGAGTTGGGCTATCTAAACCCAAATTGCGTCACTAGTGTTGATCTTGCTTCTTCATAAACAAAACAGATCCACGCCGACAAGACACAACTCTACACGCTTGTGAAACAGCACCCAACCTTAGGCAAAAAAGATTATGATTCTCATGTTGCACCCAACGAATACGACACTCTGTTTGAAGGATCTTCGCTCATTTAGACAAACAAATTTCTCCACTTTCATCAACGATTCATAGTCTTCTTGCCCCCAGTCAGAACCGAAACATGAACATGCTTTAACATTCCAATGCCGGCCTTTTCATTATTTGCTACTACTCTGACGGGATCTTATTTTAGATCCTACGATCTTCAGCCGTAGATAGTTTCCCTACTCATCTACTTCCAAACACACTAACACCTTTTCAGCTATCACCCTACTTCCTCAGTTGCCCATATGCCTGGGTAGACCCACCAAAACTAGAGACTCTATCTTGTGAACCTTAAGTTCATATAAGACTGCTTACGCGATCACTTTGGGGCCCGCACAAGACGGACCCCAGCATATCAAATTCTGTTATCAGTTGCACCTCTTGGGAATACCCAAGGCCACTACATGAACTCTCGAAGGAGACCTCACCATTAATCAGTTCATGCACTTGTAAGCACATGGGGCCAACTGATACCCGTTGTACCAGATAGGACTCTGGTCATCCTCGGAAATCTACAATTCCTACTAATTTCCATTTAGCACAGATAAAACCTTGTATTGCTATGCTACTTATTAGTGATGTACATGCCACTGCGACAACAAGGACAACCTGCCTCAAGCCAGACCAGTAAGTTAATAGCCATTGATTTTTTTAAGCCCAAGACAAATTATTTTCAATCTAGCCATGTCTGCTAGCCTTCCAGTAAACTGGGAGTGGCCCGGTTAATACCACAAGGTGGTAGACTTTGGCACTTGTGCAGATGAAAGGTTGCCCAAGAGCTCTCCTCTTCCATCATATAACTTATCAACCGCAAATGGCGGTCAATGCCAAATCTGTTTTGATATTTGTGAACAAGACAGATGTAGAATACAAGTGAATAAGTCATGGAGCCATATACTCCCCAAGAACGCGGAATTATCGTGTCTACTTTTTTTACATAACAGTTCGTCTGTGGTGTTGACACAGCTCGAATTCCGTCGCCGATTCCCCGGTCGTCCGGCATCGACTGCGCAAACACTGTGCCGTTTGGCACCCAACCTTAAAGAAAACAGGACCACACGAAACGCTACTAAGAGTGGCCGGCCCCGGAAGGCCCATTCTGAAGAGAATATAGCCGCTGTTGGCGAGAATGTCGAATTATCGCCAGAAGCATCGACCAGACGCCGTGCCTCACAAGTAGCCATCAGCCGGTCGTCCCTAAGGTGACTTCGGTCAAAGAACTGGGCACATTCCCGTACAAAGTCCAGTTTGTGCATTAGCTGCTGTCTGTCGACCGCCAAACGCGTGTAACATACTGCCAAGCTATCCTCAATCTCGAGGCCGAAGTGGACGATTTTTCGACAAAAATCATAATGAGCGATGAGGCTAATTTACACTTCAGCGGGTACGTCAACAAGCAAAACTTTCGCTTCTGTGGCACCAAAAATCAACGAGTGATGCACGAGGAGCCTTCACACCTGCTCAAAGTGACGGCATGGTGCGCTGTTCACGCTGGGGGAGTCATCGGGCCATTTTTTTATCGAGGACACCAGTGGTCAAACAACAACCGTAGATAAGACGCGCTATAAGGTCATGTTAAGCAAGTTTTTTTGCTGCAAATGAACGAATTAAGACCGGAAAATATGTGGTTTCAACAGCACTGAGCTACTACACTCACTGCGCAAGCCACAGCCGATATTTTGAAGGCGGCGTACCCGGATCACCTCATCTATAGTTTTACCCAAAAAATTACTCTATTTTACCGTTCCAGACTTTTTTGTGGGGTTTTCTGAAGTTCCGTGTTTACATGAATCAGCCTGATGCCCTGGAAGTCCTCAAGGACAACATTCGGAACGAGTGCGAAGTTCTCTACCAAGTGATGAAAAATGCCAAAAAACGAGCCCGAACAGCTATCAATTTTTAAGTCGCTCATTTGGCTGATAAAGTATTTTCGATTGGATCAAAAAAAGTTCAAATAAACAATATCAAACACAGAATCAAATTTTTTCATTTAGAAAAAAATGAGAGCCAAAGAACATCGGATGACTTTTTTTGGTCCACCTTGTATAAGTGTTATTTAGTAATCCTATAATTCGATTAAAAAAGCATTCTACTTTTGCTTCAAAACAAAATCTCATTTAGAAAATACAATGTTTTATAACGCAATAATATTTTCTTAAATTATCTTTGTCATTTGTTTTTAAAGATAAAAATTTTTATTAAACAATTTTTTATTTTGATTACTGATTATAACCCTAAAAAAATATGTAGAGCCAATTTGCAAAAAAATAATAATAAAGTAATAAAATAAGAAAATAAAACAGGGATACATATTTTATTCATTTGTACCGAATTTGTTATACCTACCACCAAAGTAAGATTTCAATATAAGTACATTCAACATATGAGAAAAATTATCATGACAAATCACCTAAATAAAACTCTCTTAATAGGTTAGATTAGGTAGAACAGGCAGCCATTGAAGGAAAGGATACAGCTCACTTGGGTCTGCTTAATTTGGTCCCTTTGTGTTACCTGGAGAGACAAATAAAAAGCTTAAGATGGAAAGAAAGAAGAAATTTAGAGAAGAATAAGGAGGAAAAAACAGAAGAATGATGCAGTCTTACCAGGGTCTCTGGTGGGAGTCGAACCCACAACCGCCAGACTGGTAGACTCGGGCACTTAGCACTGATCAACCGGGGCACTCTCTTAAAAGAATTTTTTTTTTTGCTCAAAATTTGTCTTGCGTTTATTTTATGAATAATTTTAATAACTTTTTTCCTTCGATATTAACTATTTCTATCAAAAGCCAACACAATAGGTCCTATAAGGCATGACGATCTAAGAATATGAAATAATTTTGAGATTATTATAATCTTAACCGAAGTCTATTT
>OY757187.1:55065034-55087534 GCA_963583895.1 Melanophora roralis | reverse complement strand
CGATTATTGCAAGTATCTTTTTTAGTGTAGTGTTACTAATATAAAATTAAAGAAAGTCGTTATCTTTCAGATTTAAACTTTAATTTAGTATAACAAAACAAACAAAAAAATAAATTTCATAATACATAAATAAAAAATAACATTTGGCTACAAATAAATTTTTATTGATCGCTTTGTGAACAATTTGGGTATATTGGACAGTTTGTTGAATGGCCATTATTAAGCGGTTTAAAACATCAAGTGCAAGCTTTATGTGTTTTTCTTTGCTTCATACGTGGTTCATAAGTTGCGAGCGCACGTGAAAACTCCCTACTACGGGAGTACGGCCGCTTTTTTATTTGTTTGTAAACCTAAAACGTTTGACCTTAAAACTTTAAAATCTTTACCAAGCACCTTGTTCATTGCAGATTTGACTGATGACTGATAAATAACTGTTGGTATTTTAATGCGTTGCGTAATGTTTTCCTTGCACGATTCAAGCTTAGCTCGCTCAAAAATTGTCTACGACGATCTGTGGAACGCAATTGTGTATGGTTTTCCATATATATGCTAATGCTGCTACATCTATAGTACTATAAAATAGTGATAGTGGCCATCGATTTGTTCTGCGTTTGCAGGAATATTGGCCTTACAGTTGGTCCCTATTGTTAAATCCTCCTCTGGTTTTTTATAATATGTAATGACTTCTGGCTTAGCAGCAAGAGTTGATGCTACATTAGGCCTTTCATGCATAGTTGATAACATAACTAGAGCTTTCTTCTTTTTCGGTACATAAGAGCATAGTGATGCATCTTTGCTAAAGGCAAAGTATAAAGTGTATTTTTGTCTAAAATAAAATCGTAAATATAAAATTAAACAACACAAAAAAAATTCTTATCTTATCTAAAGATATACAACCAAAAAATAGAAACATAAAAAGCACAAACTTGTCTTTATGTGGCTGCATATTCTCTGGCAGAAAGCGTTTATTCTTTCTTACTATTCCAATAAGTGTTATGTTCCATGAACTTAAAGTTTTTGCTAGCTCTAAGGATTTAAAAAAATTATCAGTAGTTACATTTTTTCCTGAGTTTTTTTATGGCAAAACCAGATCTAAAACCGTTTTTTTTTTGCCATTCACATAAGGGTTAAGTAGATAAGAAAAATGCAACTACGAATACCAAGGTTGATAACAGAACTTGTCTGGTTCAAGTGAATTCAGAGATATGGCAAACAAACACGAATATAGTATTTTCAGTGTTATATCAATTTTAATATTCCTATTCATCCTAATAAGTAAACACATGGATGAAACATAATAAGTTTCTTATGTGCAAAAATATTCACCTTTAGATACAAACACAAGAACTACTTTGTTGTTATTTTATTTTTTGTTAAACAACGTGCTAGGTATACGCAAACATACAAAAATATATTTATACACGAGTGTATGTAAATGATAACATGTGTGTGTAAGTAAGTTTATGCGTGTTTGTTTACATGAAACATGTAACTCATATATTAAAGTTATTTTAATGCAGAAAATAACGCCAAAATACCACTTTTGTTTTACCAACAACACAAAAGGGCAACAAATCGAAAAAAAATCAAACAAATATTGAAAAACAAAACATATTTTACAAAAACAGTGGTTTTGCTACCGAGGTTAGATCAAACGAGTTTTCAAACATACAAAAAAAGGAAACCTTTAGAGAAGAGCAACAACAAAAAAGAAGACTAATATGAACAAAAACATGCATAAGTGTGTATACATGTTTGTGTTATTATAAAAACACATACAAATTACATGTTTGCAAAATAAAATATATTTATGTTTGTGTATGTTTGAATATATGCGTTTGTTTGCGAACAAGGATAAAGGAAAGATGATATTAATGAAAATATGTACATATATACATACAAATACATATGTATATACGTATTAATGTTTGAGTGTTGTTAAAATTTCTGCAAAAGTGTTAATTTTTAAACAACAAGAACGAGCATGCATGAATGGAAAAAAATAGGAAAACTTTTGCAATTTATGTCATAAACAATTTTAGAAAAATCACTTGAATCCTGTTTACTTCTTCAACTTATATTTTGCTTTTTACCACATGACTCGAAAGTTTTAAGTTTTCAAAAAGATTTCCTAAAGGATATTTCGAAACATAAAATGCAACATTAATGGTTGTGATTTTAATTAAAATTATTTTGAAAGCAGTGAAAATTAAAACGTTTTAACTTTATAAATTGCAAAGCGAATACTTTAGTATCGATTAGGTTTTACACACAAAAAATAAACGAATTTATACTTCTAACTTATTCAAGACGTAAGGGTGCCAAACTACGGTGAGTTCGGATTTTCTGAAACCAAGTACGATTTTTCTATAACGAACTTTTACTTTTAGCCACATTTAAGCAAAAATAGTATTGAATTATGTTCAAAGACGTGCATGATGTGGACTTAAAAGGATTGATTTAAGCGTAAACGAAACTAGCCCAAAAATGAAATCTCATTTTTTTGACTAACGGTACTTTATTAAATAAGAAGAGTTTTAAATAATATTTCTGATTCATACATATTTATATTTATAATTTAAAAATTTTTTCTGTTCTTTCCATAGCTGGGACTTGAACCTGGGTCTTTCAGTCCTGTAAGACCAGCGCGCTACAATCTGAGCTACCGAGACAATTTGAATTTTTGAAATAATTCGACTAAATTTAATTAAAGAAAATCTATACACGAGTCGTTCTTAAAACATTTTTGAACGTTTTTGGCTAAATTGAAGAACATTTTTATTTTCTTTCTGTGTAAGAATAATATTTTTCATATTGTTGACTTAAAGATAAAAATTGTTTGATTAAAAATATATTTGGCAGCACCATATTTACATACAGCAGGAGAACAATCATATCGTCGTCCCGTAACTCTCTATGCGTATTTTTTTAAATAAAAGTTTTTAACAACTAAATTAAACAAAATAGTGTTGGGAAATACATTTTAATTTCTTGTGGGTGCCATATTAACCACTTGTTTTTCCTTAAAACGAAAAGCCACAAACACATGTTTTAAAAATTTGTGCAATTGAAGAACCGATGTAAAAAGTTGAACTTTTGGGGACGTAGCAGAAGCACATAAGCTGAGAGTAAAGTAATTGGGGCATGGCCCCGTCTGCTTAGTTACCTAAAAATTATTTCCAGTAGTGGCTTTGCATATCCTTACATGATCCTAATCAAAAAAAGGTGCAGTAAAAGTACCAATTAAGAAAAATGTAATTTTTGCAGAAAAAGTACATGTAGATTTTTAATTGTGCTTTGGGCGTGGAATCGCCCCGTATTTTTAAAGAAAATTATGGCCTTTCATATATCCATTGCTTATGATTATAAATGTTTTAAATTTCGTTCTATCCATTTGGGCATGTTGCGAAACAAACAAACAAATAAACTTACATTTTATTTAAATAAAATATATAGGGATTATTTAATATATTTGTATATGTAAATTTTTTTAAGCCATGACATTATTTACAGTAACTGTATTAGATTTAATACAATTTCTATGTAAGTATGGTAGAATTTTTTCTATGCAGGTCTTATTTATTTATGAAATATCAAGGTTACATATTGCATATGCTTCCCTACCATTAATAGAAACGATGAAATCCATAACAATCCTTTCTTCTTATTACCTTTTTTACCACCAATTTTGTCTCCATCACTTCATCATAACATCTTAATTATAAGCTAAATTTCTAGTCAGGCATAAACCAAATCTAATGAAGTGAAAAATTGCAGTTTTAAATCAATTTGTATATAACGAAACGAAAAATAAAATAAAGAAAAAAAATTTTAAAATGGAAGAAAAAAAATGTTCCTTACAAAAAACATATTTAAATTTTTTAATCCAAAAAATGCACAAACAATAGGTTTCTTTGTAATTGCACTTAAGAATTTTAGTCAATTTTAAATAGAAAATTTTGTAGTTAAGCAAAACAAAATCTAGAAGTTATGTTATTAGTTACCTTACAAAGAAACATCTAATCTAATATAACGTAAAAATAACGTGAATAAATTCTATATATTATTTTGATTTTTTGAAAGTGTTTAGTTTTATAAATTAATACAAGGGGGGCCTAAAGAAATCACCATATTGGAAGATGCTTCACATCTTTCGAATAGTGGCCAATGTAAAAATCCGTTTTGAAATTTGCGAACAAGATAGATGTAGAATACAAGCAAATCAGCCAAGGAGCGATAAACACTCCGAGAACGCGAAATACTTGTGTCTATTTTTTTGCGTAAAAATTCGTCTGTTGTGCTGGCTAAGCGCGAATTCTGTCTCCGACTCCCTGGTCATCCGGTGCCGACTGCGCAAAGACTCCGCCGTTTGACCACCAACCTTGGGGAGTATGGGACAACACAAGACGTTGCCAAGAGTGGCCGTCCCCGCAGCGCTCATTTTTCATAGAATACTACCGCTGTTTGGGAGCATATCGAGCTGTCGCCAGAAACATCGACCAAATGCCATGCCTTGCAATCAGCCATCAGCCGGTTGTCCTTAAGTCGAATTTTGTGCAAAGGTCTGCACACGTTCCCGCACAAAGCACAAACCTTGCATCAGCTGCTGCCTGTCGATCACCAAACGCGTGTGACCTACGCACAAGCAATCCTCAAAATCATAATAAGCGATTAGGCTCATATACACCTCAACGGGTATGTGAAAAGGCAAATCTATCGCTTTTTGGGCACCAAAAATCCACGTGTGATGCACGAAGGCCATTGCACCTGTTTAGGGTGGGCTGATTTTAAAATCATTTTTATACCCCAAACCGCTTACTTGAGTTCACATCTTTGCCTCCCTTAACAGGCGAAACTTACGCTTTCAGTAGATGAGTATGATTTGGCCAGAAGAAGGTGCACTATAACTCTTAACTTGAATCAGACTATCCGAAAACTGCTGACGGGCTCAATAGTTTTCAGTTGAATTTTCTTTTAAGTTCACATGGAAGTGCAAAGTTACGAACAGGCTAGATTGTTACGAAAGAATGGATTTGGAGTTTTAAATCTTGCGTAGACCATATAAAAGTCTAAGCAATAAATGGAATAGATATCAGCAAAATACTTTGTTGTTATCAATATAAAGAAAACATTTAACATACTTTTTTACACCACCATTTGAAAAGCACTTACATGAAAAGAGCAACAAGGGCAATAGAAGAGATTTTGCAAGAGCATTAGGGCGATAAAGCTAATAACAGCAAACGCAACATGAAAAAATAATTATCTATTCAAAACACCCAGTCTTAGTAAGTGCAGCATTTTCACCTAGCTATACCAAAAAAACGTCACTCGGAGGCTTGACTGACATGATTTCAAGCCACAACGTGAAAGCCTGTCAAGGTTTTTACCGGTTTAACAAAGAATGGAAATTACTACCGATGGTATGTAAATCATCACCTATTTATTTTTACGGAAATTGATATCTTTAGCTCTTGTGTGCAATCCATTTTCCTATGTAGGTATAAAACTTGTTATAAGACTTCCAAGATCATTTATACCTTACAAACTTCTATGTCAAATTTTAAAATATTTCTGGACTGACGCGATATTGAAAAAAAAACTTTGTTTATGTAGTCACCAAAATCAAATTAATTTTAAAATATGAAGAAGGCAACATATAGGCTAAAAAGCTACAGTCATTCATTTGCTGCAAATAATTTTCTCTTAAAAATATATTTTGAATATCCGAAAAATTATTTTGTTATCACCATTAAATTATAAATTAAATTTTTTTAAATTGCAACAAAAATTTAAAAACATAAAATTTTTTTATGACCACAAATATTTTCCACAGTTTTATGATCGATATTATCCTAAATTACCGTCAAACATAAAACAAAAGGTTGCACAGGAATCCTTCAAACATGTTTACAAATTTATGGCAGCTTTTAAATATCCATAAAAAAAAATTAAATATGCAAAAGTGAAGGCTATGATTTGCGTAAATCTTCATTTTAAACAATAGTGATTACGACCAAAAAGTTTGCGCTGGTTTTAGATTTAACAGATTTTAATAATTAGACTAAAAGCATTTTTCTTGCTTCTCTAAAATATAGGAAAAATATTTTTTTACTGGACTTAAAGCAAAAAAAAACGAAATAAAATGGAATCAACATTTTTAAAGCGCAAAGACCCATAAGCTACCAAAACAGCAAGTTTTTACCTTTAATTTGCTTTTTCAAATTATTTTTATACACATATACATACATACCTACTAATAAACAAAATATTAAATGAAAAACATTTAAAAACGAGAAAAAAAATTGTTTGGAAAAATAATAAAAATAAAATAATTTATCCATGAAAATTACAGTCAACCATTACAACTATTAACGGGAAAAATTAAATGCCCTTGAATTTAACTCGCTACATACTTACTTACAGTAAACATACATATATATTAATACATACTAAAAGCAATATTTGGAAGGGCAAAGAAAATAACTATAGCTTTAGGATAGTAGGTATAACATATAACAAAAGGGGAATAAAAAAATGTTTGTAAAACTAAAAAAAAAGTAATCATCTATAAACAATGAGGAACAATTAATGAGTGTGAGAGGATGTTGGGGTATGACAGGAACACATGAGCATAAAAATATGTGAAAATAGAAAAACACAGAAACTAAAATAAAAGTAAAATGAGGAAATATGTATGGATGTGCAAACAACAAGCAAAAAGGGGCAAACGTGCCAAAAAAATATACAGTCGCCTCAAAAGTCACGTGAGGTTTAAAAGTGGTTAAAATTTTCAGTCATTTTTACATCAAAACATGCTTCCAGTTTTCTTAAATACAAACAAGTTGGAAAAAAACCTATCTTAATATGGAAATGTTTATCCTTTTGTGTTCCGTGTTTTTTTATTTTTACTTCCTTACAAAAAAAATCTTAAGAACTTCTAGCCCACAGGATTTCAGATTTTTCGTATGACATAAAAAAACAAAAGACTAAATATAGAAAGACCATTAAGTACACAAAAATAACGAGCCGTATCCAAACTACTGTTGAAACTGGATTTCCCTTATTTTCTATATATTTTCCACTCTCCAATAAAACCTGATTTGAAGTTTTTTTTTTTTAACGGAACACATTTAAATCATAGACTGGTATACAGGGTGTCTGGTGACAGATTTATATTTTCAAACTTAAATAAAAAATGTAATAAATGACAAAAAGAGTTGTTAGGAGCATTTACCGATAGAATGGAATTGCGGATCTTATTTTCTGAAGAGTCTGTCATCCAGATGTTTTCTGTCGAGTTGAACGCACTGTTCAAAACGAAACCTTGTGTTCTGAGCCATACGCTCCAATGGAGCTGATTTCTCGACTTTTTTATTTAAAGCCACAAGCCAAATAAGAAGAATCTGTGGGAGCCAGGTAGGGCAATCAACCTCGGTGGTCAAAGTGTGCCCCCAAAGCGACTGATCAGTTTTTTAGGAAAATTTTCCCAAAGCAAATTTATCGAAGCTCTGGCTGTGTGTGCAGTCCCCTAAATTTGTTGAAACACTTGTGTGATAAGCTCACAAGCTTGCCAAACAAATTTCGTAATCATGGGTCGATAATTTTTACTGTTGACGTTTGCCTGGTCTCGAGAATTTTTAAAAAATATGGTCTAATTGTATAATGGGTGGGGTAGGCACACCAAATCGCTTCCCTAGGGCAATGCATTGGTTTTTGATGTTTCAACCGAAAATTTTTAAGGTGCAATTATACAACACTTACCATAACGTCATAACCACCACCGTTGCCATAAAAACCAAAACTCGATTGGTTTCTATAGTTATGGTTATGGCGTAATGGTAAGTCACCTATAATCAAAACAGGTCTTTACTGTGGTATGGTTAAGTCACGTATAAATAAATAAATGCGGCAATGAAATGGTTTTTGATGTTTCAGCTGGAATTTTTAGAGACCTTAACGGCAGTTTTGCTTGTTAAAGTGTCCGTCTAAATAAAAATGAGCCTCGTCGCTTAAAAAAGCAGGACCTATAATGCAAAAACGCTTCAACATGGTTTCTCAAAAAATCTTGCATAAATCAAATTCGCTTTCTTTCGGCTCTTGCACGATTTGAGTTTTAAAAAGATGGAGCTTCAGATTCATGAATAAGCGCTCTTGGAAGTCTCAGTGAACCTGCAGATTTCTGTTTTGAAAGTCACGGATTTTTAAGTAAACTGCTTTTACCCAGTTCAATGTTTTCGGGGGTCCTTGAAGATCGACCCGGCCTACATAATCTACATAATCGGTATTTCCAAAGGCGCCACATTCCCTCCGCACTGCTTATTACTTTATGAAATAATCGTATTTAAAAATATAAATTTGCCACCCTGTATTTGAAACAACATTACGGATTTAATACTTGTAAAATAACTGATCTAAAAAACTGTAAAAGCTTTGAAAACAAACGAATTGTGCTGCACGAAAATTAAAATATAAAAACTTGTATAAAAAACAAATTATTCGAACAAGTTTATTTTGAAAGACGTTGGAAATACCTACAAAAAAACACATAAAATTCAGAAAAATGCATTAAATCTTTATTTAAATCGATAGCACAGTCTATATAATTTAATGTTTGAAGATTATTTCATGCAAATGTTGACCTTGACTGCGCCTCAAATGGTCCATCCGCTTAGTCCAATTTCGGCATACTCTTTCCAAAATTTCGGCCGGTAACTCACGAATAAACGCTTCAATGTTATCTTCCAATGCGTCAAATGAAGCAGGCGTGAATGCATATACATAAGTTTTAACATAACCCCACAAAAAATAGTCTAGTTTTTCAACGAAGGTTGAAAAGAAAACAAAAAAAATATGGGTTACCAGACTGTTGGCGGCTCTGGTACGCTGGAGTTTAGCTCCGGCTTGAGCTCGCCGTCTTAAGGTGGTTCTTGCCAACACATCCAGTTTTACAGCCGCCACAAAAACCGTACCAGATTCGGAGGGGTGTGCATATAAAAAGGTAAAAATAAAGTTTTGGAAACGCAAAGCAGTCCTACAAGTTCATGGCACATGCAGACATCTCCCAGACAACCACACACAGTCAATCACTGGCTGGTGTTTCGCCAGCTTATTGGCCCTCCTTCTAGAGGCTGGACGCCCCTCCATGACATCGGAATCACGCTTTTTAGATGTCCCAAGCTCGCGTTTGTTACCACTTACCTTACCCCTACTTACCGCTAAGTTGGCCTCTAGGCCATCATGCTGTGTCCAAGAAAAGTAATAGAAAACGCTACAAAATTCATTTAAGCATTATAAAAGGTAGAATTTTTTCAAACTATTTTCTATAACATGATAATATAAGTAAAAAAAACGGTTAATTTAAATAGAGAGGAAACAAATGCAATTAATTCAAAAATTCAATAAGTTATTTTTTTGTAAACAAATAAAATTAAAATTGTATAAAATAGTGTAATTAAAAAACAGCAAAAATTTTCTTTTCAGTAAAAATTGCATTTCACTTCGGTTTTTTTTCTCAATTTTGGCGGCAACCATAGGCAGACAAAATAATTATGGTGGACGTCTTGTTGGCGGCAATACCCCTTTTCTCGGCAGATGCCGCAGGAACGGCTTTGTCAGTTTTATGTCCAATTATATTTGTCTGTCAGATATATTTTTTTTTATATTTACTAACCAACTTACATATTTTACTTCCGAGAACCTTCAATCCGGTACTTAAGGAAATCACTACCATTCCGGAACGATTTTCCGGGCGCGACAACAAAACGCACGAGGAGAGAGCTCTACCCTACGCTGCGCGCACTCTGGGTCTTTCTACCTAGAGGAATGACTAACGATTTCGCAATTTCCCTTACTCTGCGGTTTTCTTATAAATAAGTAAAATATATAATACTTACTCTGGATAAACTTCTCTTAGGTCGGTTACGTCCGTTGATTCCCGTCCAAGTGCCAGTACCTGCAAGGATAAGGCCCGTTACTTGCCCAGGTGACAAAGAATACTACCGCAAATGTGCCTTTTGGTGCAGAGCGTTTTTCCTGGTGTTTGTGCTGTTGCCGCTTTGATTGTTTTGTTTGATCGTACCAAATTGTTTTATTTTGTTTATGTGTTTGTGTTTCTGTGTTTTAGGTATGTATAAACCTAACACCATATATATTTCTGTTTGTTCAATTTGTCTTTTGTTTTATTTGTTAAGTGCTTTTTTTAGACTGTTGCGTTTTATTTTATTCAATGCTTACAAACTTTTAACGCACTCTACTTTATTTAAATAAAAAATTATTGGTTTTAATATTTTTATCAATTTTTGTATTTATTTAACTATTTTCTGCAGCTCGACCACACAACACCACTGCTTGTTTCCCCGGATCAAAAAAAATATCATGATATAGTCGGTTAATTGACCGGTTCCGAACGTGAAATAAAATGTTCACCGAACTCGCCTCTCAATAAGTCCATTGTTGCGCGTGCTGTGTGGCATGTGGCACCGTTTTGTTGAAACCACATGTCATGCAAGTCAAGCTCTTGCATTTTTGGCTAAAAAAAGTTGGATATCATCTCACGGTAGCGGTTACCATTCACAGTTACGTTACGATTCACATCATCTTTGAAGAAGTACGGTCCAATGATGCCACCAGCCCATAAACCGCACCAAACTGTGACTTTTTCTGGATGCATTGGTAGCTCTTGCAATGTTTTTGGCTGATATTCACTCCAAAATCGACAACTCTGCTTATTTACGTACCAAAATAGCTGCTTCAGTGGGTCGATTAAACGGACCATAAAATGTAAGAAGCGCGCGATGAACTTTCTTAACAGAGCACGCATTTTGATAATAAAATTCATTAAATTCATTACTTTGCAACCGTTGTTCATTTGTAAGACGATTCATGGTTAAATTATAGACCAAGCTGAAGATGTTTGACAGTTAAACAAAACACGAAACGTGCGTCAGCTGTTTATACCAGTGTTGCCAAAAAAGATAATAGCTAAAAAATCACCCTTTACAAGCACAAGTACTTACTTGCTATTATTATGGTTTTACGCATGAAAGATTAAAGTCATTATTTTTTATCTTATGCTTTTTTTCCTTTTTGTTCGTTATTTTTCATTGTTTCTGTTAGTTTTGTCATTTCGTTATTTACCTAAATTGTTTTAATTTTTTTCCTATACTTAAGAAAATTTTTTTTTTACCATTGAGAGATTGTACTTTTTTATGTTCAGTTTGAGGCTGTGCTCTTGGGTTGTTGTACCTGGTAATTTTTATTTATTTTGTTAGTGTTTTGTTGCAAAAATTACTGTTACAACATCAGCATTAGAAACAAACCTAGAAAACGAAATATTACAAACTTTCTAAAGAGTTTTGGATCGTATGCCAACTATAAAAAAGGTTTTCACTTGCAGCTTGATATTTTGAGGGCTTACTATTATTTTTCTAGCAAACATATATAGAGATATTCGCAAACATTTTTTAATCTTACATTTTGCACATCGGTTAAAAAAAATTATCTTAAACCAAAAAAAACCCACAAACAAACACATTTAAGAAACATCAAGTCCTCATTTTAAATTTATCTAAAGTAAATATCATTTTGTTTATTATTAAACAACGAATCACATTAAGATTAAATTAGATTTAGTTTTGTATATTTAAAAGTCTTACAAATTGGGTTTTTATTTAACAAACTCTGGATTTTCTCTAATTGGCAATTGCTGCAATTCAGCACTTTGGAGTGACTTAGAAACAGGGTTTTTAATAATAAAAAATTAAACCAAAGGCCAAACGGAATAAACATTTTTTTTTAGTTTATTATAAAAGTTTGAAGTAGGTATGTCAAGGGCAAATTTTTAACCCTATTAAAGTTAGCTGTGCTGAATCTTATAAGTTTTAAGTGACATGGGGAGCAATAGTAAGCAAAAGTAAGTAGTAAGTTTACTCTAAATATGTTTTATTAACTCGCATATTTTTTGGAAATTTTTTTGTTTTATTTGAGTTACGTATTGACTTAAGTTTGTCTCTTATATAAACTGAATTTAAAGCAAATATATCTAAAAATCTGCAATTATATAAATATTGTTCGTAGCTAGTAAAAAGGTTTGGAAAAGTAGAATTAATTAAACAGACGGACGAAGAGATAGGCATAGCCCAATTGACTTTTTATCTATCGAATGTCAAAATAACTTTTTATAAGAAATAAAGTAGTTGTTTACAATAAACATATCAAGAGCCTTTATTTTTCAGAGTTAGCTTATTTTGTCGGAAAATAAAAATAATTTTTTTTGCAAAAAGTTAATTAATTGACCATTTTTAAGCCAGGTTTTATATGTTTATATTATATATATTAAAAAAAATTAGGCATCGTTTCAAATTTTAAAAATAAAAAGCTCTGAAAGTATTTTCCATCTCGAGTTGCTCAAATTTGTCACTCTCTAATTACGCCATATCGTAACGATGTTCATTCAAATTGAGTATCTTGAAAGCTTATATCATTGGCTATAATCGCTCCATATATAATGTTTCAATCTGATAAATAGTTTAAAAGTTACATATACATGTGTTAGCAATTTTTTCTTCAAACTCTATGTTTTAATATTTTAAAAGTGACCATGTCTCAAAAAGTAGCTATTGGATATAACATTTTTTTACCAGATTCGTGTTCAGCACGCCAAATTCAACATTATATGATGTCAGTTTATAAAAACTATACGTTTTTAAAAATGTTAAAAATTTACAATGGAAGTTAGTATTTGTTTTCATCAAAAAAAAAATGTTTTAGATCTTAATAAAACAGTTTTTTAATTTTTAGGGTTTTTTGCTCGACGTTTCGTTGGCTTTTTTCCAACTTCTTCAGGAGCGGGATCTTTATTGAAGTTATTGCTACTTTTACATATTAAAAATCTGATGTATGGTCAGATTTGTATAAAAATTTTTATTAAATCGCCATATTAAATTAACCTGTGATAGCATAATAAACTGTGATAATATTTGTTTTGTGCCGTAAATAATTGTTAATTTATTTATTTATTTATTTATTCATATTGTGATGTCCAGTTTTAAAAATTTTTATACAAATTTGACAATACATCAGATTTTTAATATGTAAAAGTAGCAATAACTTCAATAAAAATCCCGCTCCTGAAGAAGTTGAAAAAAAGCCAACGAAACGTCGAGCAAAAAACCCTAAAAATTAAAAAACTGTTTTATTAAGATCTAAAACATTTTTGTGACCAACATCAGTCTAAGGTAACCCCTGAATAAAATCTTAAAAATAAATAAAAATTGGTCATAAAATAAAAGGAAATATATACTTAAAAAATGTACTTTGAGATATGTAAAAAAATATTATGAAATAAGAATAAATATTTTTTTTTTGCTTTAAAATTTTTACCACAGATGGGTATTACTCAGAGGAGCCATCTGCCATCAAGAAGTCGTTTTGTCCAAAAATTGGGTTAACTTATTTTAAGGCTCTCGATATAGAAAAAAAATTACGAGTGCGTATGAGTTATATTTATATATGCCATTATTATATATTAATCATACGTCAAATGAGTTTATTTGCGTCTTTTCATTAAACCTTCAGAATTATTGTACACCATTGAGAAGATATGTGTGTGGTTGATTCTGAGATAACGGGCTAATTTGAATGTAATTTTTGGCGTTAAAAGTTTTTGGCCAAAAAATTTATTTTAAATGGGTTACTGTATTTTTTTTAAATAAAAGTTGCTCCGTTATCATAGGTGCAAATAATATATTTTTTTTTAATATAATCGAATTATGCAAATTTTTCAAAATATTTCTCCAGTCGACCAGTAAGCCCATACTTTTTTCTTATAATAATTTGTTTAAATTTATTTTATCACAAAACCTTAAAAAAATTGACTTCATAAACTTATTTTTAAGCTTTCTATGGCAATCGACATTCTCCTGTTCATTTTTGTTAACAGGGGAATGACGAATACATAAAAAGCTGCTCAAGCTGAATCAAGAGTTGATATTAAAAGGTTACTTTAAAAACACAACCAAAATTTTGAAATATATTAAACTTTGTTTTTTAAAGCAACACAGGGGAATGATGAAATAAATGTGAATGCTGATTAGGAAGGACATAGCCCGGTTCCTCGTTTTGTTAATATATTTGGTTAGATTTTTTCGAACGTGTGGACGTACATTTTGTTCTTATATATAATAAAGTTATTAAATATCAAAAAAAATATGAGACCTTCGAGTTTTAACGCAAAAAAAATTACAGTGGATTAACGTTTATTTTAAGGGACAAAACATAAACATTTATAAATATATTATTTGATAGGAATTATACACATTAATAGAAAAAGGGCATCATTTGATAACATTTTTGCATATTACAGTAGTTTTGCTTGAAGTTTTATACTATCTTTTCTAAAAATTCAGACAAATTCAAGTGAATGTAGGGCTGGGGACAGCCAGGAAAATGATATTAAAAAACTTGTGTAGGCAACTTTTTTTAAAAATAAAACAATTTTTAGAAAAGATATTTTAGGGATTAAGGACATAAAATTTTCCAGTAATCCGAAAGTCACCCATGCATATTTAAACGAAATTTTTATTATTCGTATATTTAAAAAAAAAAGATACATGAGACGGCTTCACAAAAGTTTTTTTTAATAAAATCTGTTTAGCTAAGTCCCTTCGAAAATATTTGTAATAAGAATTATCTGGTGCAATATACAAGACCAGTTGCAGCTTAAAATCGTCATTTTCCGTAAGGGTCTTCTTTTCTTTTTTCAAGAACTTTGTTTCAATTCAATTCTACGGTCATCAAAATCGTCCATCGGAGCAAATAAATCGATTTATTGTGGAATATAAAAACTGTTTTTCGGTATTTTCCTTGGCTGGGAATTGAAGCTAAGTGGCTTGGATATGTAGCATTCCTTGATTTAAAAAACATTTTACTTTTAAAATATTTGTTCGATATGCAAACAAAATTTAAGAACATTTGATTAACAAATATATATATATAATTTTATTTAATTTTATTAATTTTATTTAATTTTAGTATTAAAAATATTTTTAATGTTATTTTCTAGTTATTTTCTCACCTTGTTAATATATGGGTTATGGAGTACAGCCAAAGCATTTTGTCAATTTTTCATAAATCGTTATATCTATTATTTGATCACATATATAACTCTTAAGAAAAACTTCTTTTTTATCCTTAATATTTAGGTCTTTAAATGGTGAAAACAGTGGATATTGAGTAGAAATATTGAATAAACTCTTTATTTTGAAGTATTTTTGGAGTATTTTAAAATTTATTCTTAATTTATTTGAAAAATATTAATTTAAGCATTTTAACAAAAGAATTTCCGCCTTACTATTGTTCACAAAAAATCCATTTAATGACCTTAAAAACTTTATTACTTTCATGCAGCGTATATAAAAGTATTTACGACACATTTTTATCTTTCATATGCAACTTTCAATTAAACACTCTACCTCTAACAGCACTAGACTACAGAGTGAAAAAGTAATAAACTAAAAGCTGCCGGCAAAAAAGCAACATCTACATACATCAAGGCTTCCTGTAGCGAACTGTTTTAAGTAAAAACTCCCGCTTATTATGTGTATAACGCAACAACAACTAAACCTTAAGTAACAAATGGTTCTGACAGTTGTGCAATATTGAGGTAGATAAAGGACAAGATTTAAATACAGTATTGGGTGAAAATGTTAAATAAAATTACCTAAAATATACAAATTTATTTTGTAAAAATTATTTGCTTACGGTCTTAACCATAAAATCATTTTGTGTTTATTAAGCGCTTTTTTGACCATTATTTATTAAAAATTTGTCAAATAAACCCTTTTTTATAAATAAAGTTGTATATCTATTATAGCTTTTTTTTCATCTCATTTAGGTTTTTTTTTTTTTTTGTTTACTTAAGCTCACTGTGACAATGAGATCGAACAAAAAAAAATATGATAAAAAATCATAGCCAAGGTTTTAAATATAGTTTTTTTTAAATATATAATTAAATAAAGGATATTGGATAAGAAAGCGGGCGTTTGATCCCGAAGAATTCACACCTCTTCCTTTTCAAGCAAATTTTAGGCCACATTTGTCTTTTTATGGTTTTTTTTATTTTGTTTTGGTTTACACTGGGTAAAAAGACCTGCCTTTTAATTTCGGATTTAGTTAACGGGTCTTCATTAATTTTTTTAAACCTAAAAATACCACGCCAATATTCATGAGCATGGTCTTATCAGTAGTAAAATAGGGTTTTGAGTCATTACATAGATAGTTATATAAAACTCTCGTATCACATTGTTTGAAATTGAACTCCTTCAAAACGGCTTGACCATATATATTTAAATTTTGTGCGCGTAATTGCTAGATATTAGAATAGGTCGTAAGGTATATTTTTTATCACTAGCTGGCGTTTAATAGAACAGAAAGGGGTCAAAGCTATCTCTCCACATATAATCTTGTTTGATTAACCAAAATTATTTGAAATTTTGAGTGTAAGTACTCATAGGCGGCATTGTAACGCCCGTAATTCCTAGAATATAAATATACTTCTGCTACAAAATGTAAACTCCAAAAACTGGAAATTTAACCGTGACGACTTTTTAAAATTTTTAAAGCTGAATTTGGCAGGTCTTCTCCCACAAAAAATTTAATCTCAAAACAGATACTTCTATCTAACAGATTCTCAAAAGACTTTGTTTATTATTAACTGACTCCAGGTTTAAATCTAGGCCCCCAAAAAATTAAATTTTAGGATTGGTAATTTTACTGCACAAATTTCTTTGAAAATTTGTATCAATACACAAGGTCTCCAGCGTCAAAATTCTAACAAGGGGCGGGACTATGCCCGCAAACACTCAAATTTCAAAGCAGATACTTTCAGATGACTGAATTTTATGAATAACTGTCTGAATATTAACCGTTTTCTGAGGCAAGAAAATGGGCAGTGACACGCCCACAAAAACTTAACCTTCAATTCTGGTAGTCAAACTGTACCGCATATCTAGCGTTAAAATGCTCAAGGCAGCAAAGTACGAGACGCCACGCCATGAAAAATACAGGTCTTAATACAGGTACAAATTAGGCCAGAAGAAATCACCCTATTAAAAGTTGCTCATATTTTTGCAAATGACGGCCAATATCAAATCTGTTTTAAAGTTTGCAAACTAGACAGATGTAGCGATATACTCCCCAAGAACGCGGAATAGTTGTGTCTACTTTTTTGGTTGAATATTTGTCATGGTGTTGGCGCAGCGCAAATTCCATCGCCGATTCCCCGGTAGTCTGGCACTGACTGCGCAAAAAAATGCCCCATTTTGCCATCAACCTTGGAGAGTATGAGACCACATGAGAAGCTGCCAAGAGTGGCCGGCCCCGGAGCACCCGTTCTGCAGAGAATGTCGCCGCTGTTGGCAAGGATGTTGAGCTGTCGCCAAAAACAGCAACCAGATGCCATGTCTCGAAACTAGCCATCAGCCGGTTGTCCTAAAGCCGAATTTTGGTCAAAGGCCTGCGCATGTTCCTGCACAAAGTACAGGCCATGCATTAGCTGCTGCTTGTCGACCACCAAACGAGTGTAACCTATGCACCAGTAATCCTCAATCTTAAAGTTGAAGTTGCCGAATTTTCTACCAAATTCATAATGAGCGATGAGGCTCATTTCCACCTCAGTGGGTACGTAAACAAGCAAACTTAATACTTATGGAGCACCAAATATCTACGGGTGATGCACGTAAGGCTATTAGATCCACTCAAAGTGACTGCATGTTGAGCTGTTCACGCTGAAAAAGTCATCGGACTATTTTTTATCGAGGACGCCGCTGGTCAAACGACAACAGTAGACGGTGCGCGGTATTAGGCCATGGTAGGCGAGTATTTTTGCCGCAATTAAACGGATTTAGACCGGAAAAAAATATGGTTTCAACCGATATTCTAAAGGCGGCGTACTGGGGTCGCCTCATCAATTGTTTTGGCCCCAAAAAATCACTCAATTTAACTGTTCTAGACTTTTTTTGGGGTTTTTTGGAGTCCAGTGCTTACGTGAACAAGATAGACACCTAAAAATCCATCGAGGTCAATATATGTTACAAGTGCGAGAAACTGTCGCCCAAAGTGTTCCATAAACAAAAATTTTAAGTTTTATTTTAAATATATTTCGTTTTCACTGTAATTTTAACTATTTCCAGCTACGAGTACACGATTCAACACATGTTGTGAATTTCTATTAAGGTATGAAAATTAATAAAAAGAAGAGTTTAACAAACTGATGTAATATTTTTCCCTTTTGACATACAGTTTGATATAGATTCATCTTTTGTAATTAATATATGTATATACAAAAACTGCTCTTAATACATAAATTTACTCATATATACATGTACAGTGACCCGCCAAAGTACACTGCGACTCATAAGAATATAATTAAACAATTTAAACTCTAGAAACTAGCTACATTTAAATACAGAAGCAAACATTTTAGTCAGCATTTCAGGCGAGTGCAAGAAATTTTAACTAACGATTTTGAGATAGCAAAAGACTTAGTGCTTTAAAACAGTACTTTTCTATTCTTATTTATTAAATTTTAATACTCTTTACTTATTAATAGTCCATACAAAAAAGAACCAAATTTTAATTGTTTTAAAAATTTATCAGGCAAGGCATTTTGTTTAAAAACTTTTTCATTTAGTTAATTTATACAAGCTTTAAAATTTATCAACTCTATTTTTCATTGACTGAAATAGGGATCTTATGTAGTCCAAAGATATTTCCTTCCATATTTTCTTTTTTTTCATAAGCTCATCTTAAGATTTATATTGTTTTCTTTCTTCACTACCCATAAAGTAGAAAGCGGAAGCCGTATTCTGACCTCATGACTAAGTTGATATTTTGTTAAGGCGTTTATTACAGAAAGATATAACTAGATATGTAGGCGTATTAATCCGACTTTTTTATATTATCTATTTAAAAAAGGTTATTATTGGGATAGTGACAAATAGATTTAAGGGTTTGGCGTTAGTACTGCTAACTACCATATTGATTGTTGCGGCGAATTCTACTAGACTTATTTCGTTATCGGACGTTTCCTCGTGGAGGCTTAATTTTCTGACTGTTGAACCAAAGATATTTTCCCTTCCTACTTTTGCGCTTAAATCTGCTTAAATGATCGGGGCGGGGATTATATGCTCTCTCTAGGCACCCGTCAAAGATATCTTTGACCTGTTCGTCTTTATTAACGGTCGGGACATGGGCACAGATAAGTCTGAGGCTGAAGAACTTGGCTTTTTTACGAATTCTTGCTAGCCTCTCATCCACTGGAGTAGGTCTAGAGACAAAATGTTTGAGTCTGCGGCTAACCGCGAATCCACAGCCAAACCCTCGTCATGTTTCATGACAGCTATAATACAGTGCGTCGCCGTTTGGTGCAGTTGTGCGCCTTTCCCATTCCATCGCTTTTCCTGTAAGGTAGTTTTTTCGACTTGGTACTTTTTAAATACATCCGCCATTGCGTCCACTGTACTTTCATTGCATAGAGCTTAAACAATCCAGGTGCATTTTTGCAAGCTATGATCCTAAGACGTTTGTGGGGGTTGTCAAGATTAGGCATTCATTAATCTTCTTCTCCATGTTTTCATAGTTGGCAAGTTTTTAATAGGGCTGGCTACTTACCTAATGCCCCAACCCAGTTTTATCATTCTAATTTGTATAACAGGCGGCTACCCCAAGTGACACCACAGAGACATCAGCGTCCAAAGTTGAGATGAAGGAGGAGCCAGGATTGGTCTGAGCTTTGCCAGGTTAAAAGTAATCAGAGTCATTACTTGGTATTTACCTTCTCCTACGTCACCCAACCTTCCTTTGAAGTTCTACATTCAAAACCGCTGATTCTCCGGGATTGCAATTAGCGGCTACTCCACATATCTGCGGAACATTTTACTATTCGCCATCTGTGCCTTTTCCAGTACCATTAATTGGCATAAGCAGGTAAAAAATTGCACATCATCAAAACTGTTTTACATGCAAAATTGTTTTTCTTTCCCTGTTAAGCTATAAAAAAAAATCAAGTTACGCCCCTTTTATATAAAAAAGCATCGATGTTATATGAAAAAAATTTTAACTTGAAAACACAACTTTAAACTATGATGCTTGAATTTAAATTTCTTAAATTCTTCCTCGATTTTCTTTCCAAACCCTTTTGCCCATTTGTTTAAATATTTTAAACACAACTTTCTGATTGTTTCAGCTTTTGCCAAAAACATTTTCGTACTTTTTGCTTAAAACAACAAACAAAAGTAAATACTTATAAACATTATTCTTAACTAAATTTAAATATTTATCATATCGAAGATAGAAAACTCTTTCTGAATAAACATGAAACGAAGCAAAAATTGTTACCTATTTGCATGATTACTATTCCATACATGAAGCACGTTTGCGTAATGCTTTTCCCCTACAAAAAACTCTTAAAAAAAGAAAACAAAACACTAGCACTAGCACGAACTTTACATTTGTAAAGAATCGGGTATTTTGCTTTTTTCCTACACGTTTCTTTTACTTTTATTTCTTGCCACCGAAAATATTTTAAAATGTGGTTTCTTTTAAAGCACCAAAGAAAAACCGGTTGAAAATGGTAAAAACTTTAAAACTCCCCTAAAATATGTAAAAAAGGATGTGACACTAAGGTAACATTTTCTCTTTACTTAACATTACAAACATTTTGTAAATTTTTTGTTGCTTTTGTAAAAGTCTCAATGGTTTGTTGTTCGTTATTGTCAGTCTGTCGTACTTAGTTTACATGTTTATTTGCGAATGTACTCAATGGTATTAGAAATGTACAAAATAACTGTGAAAGAAAACAACAGAAGAAAACACATTCTATAGCTCGTGCATATCATTTCCCCCTCTTTTGTTTCCATTCATTGCATAATAAATTTGTTAATTTTTTACATGGAATTATTATCAGTCACACGATGAAATGGGCATTATGGTTAAAAATCACAAGGATCTTACAAGGAGTAATGTCTTCATGCATTCCAGTCATGTAATTTGGTACACATTTAGTAAGAATTTTATTACATATTGAAAAAAATCCAAACAATTTTTTTTTTTAATTATAGAAAAGATAGTGCCACACATGCAAAAAAAGAATACTTTAGATGTCTATATGCATATGTTTTTAACATTTGCAGAACTTTTGTAATTTGTATAAAAAAATTATTTTAGAAAAAACTAAAACTTTTGTGGTGATAAGTTTTATTTAGAAACACCGATTCTTCGAGTTATCCTATGGTCCCAAAAGTTGCTTTTGAAAGCGGTTTCTGTTGAACAATCAATAATTAAGCGGTAATTAGGTAATAAAAATAAATAACAATTATTGAAGTTTTCAAAAAACAAAGAAAGAAATAAATAAACCACTAAAATGCGCTATAAAGCACATGTCAGTTTCAAAAGACTGTTAAGCGCAAAAATTCTTAACTCACCAATAAAATTTTAATTATTTTAAGATCGCATTTAAAATCTTTTTTTCAATATTAATCTCAAATAAATATTACATTCTTAAAATGTAAGAACAAAGTTTTGAAACAAATCTTGAAATGAGATCAAACTTGAGATTGTGTTCTTAATGGAAGCCTTAAATCAAAATAATTCTTAAATTTAGAGATTGAAATTTTTAATTTAAGATAATTTTTAAGAATTATTTCTTGATATGTTGAAATAAAAAAAATTTTTTATTTTTTAATGCGCATATTCATAATATAGTTCTTAAAATATTTTCTTATTCTTTAATTTAAAAAAATATAGAAAAAGTACTTTATATTATTTGATTTTCAGTCTCAATAAAGATCAATAACATCTTCTTTTTCAGTCAACAGCTCCAAAATTAAAATTTAAATATTTTTTTTTGCATATTTAGTTGACTTTCAGACTCCAACAGCCGTATTCATAATAAAGACTTGGGCACTGCATATCAATTGGGTTATTAATAAATCAAAGAATAGGCTCCGCATAGGTAGTGTATAATAAGTAATTTTTATATGTCTGTCAAAAATTAAATTTTTTTTGGATAAATACTAATTGTCTTAGAGAGTGGATATTAAAATATTATTAATATGCTCCTATATAACCAGTACATAAGCCTAATATGTATTTTAGTTACGCACTGGATATGTTAACTTTAAAGGCAGTGTAAAACTTTCCATTATGAATACAGCCGCTAATGGACAGAAAGTCCTTGATTTATATTTTAAGACTCATAATAAAAAAATTCACATCATATCAAAAATGCAAAAAAACGGCTTTTCCCGCTTATTTGATTTTTGACCTCCTAAAAAGTCAAGAAATTGTTTATTTCATTTTTCTATACTCATGATCTCAAAAAGTGTAAAAACCTACCATAAGTGTAAAAAAGTATTTTTTGTCCACTTAGTTGAATTTCGAAATTTATATGGGTCATTAGGCCTTGATTTTATGAATTTTTAGGCTCGTGCTCTCGGATAA